>WNWK01023414.1:0-31122 GCA_009830355.1 Cherax destructor
GTCACTCAGTCACCTCCCACGCTCTGAACCACTGGGTATCCATGGTAGTCAGTCACTCAGTCACCTCCCACACTCTGAACCACTGGGTATCCATGGTGGTCAGTCACTCAGACACCTCCCACGCTCTGAACCACTGGGTATTCATGGTAGTCAGTCACTCAGTCACCTCCCACGCTCTGAACCACTGGGTAACCATGGTGGTCAGTCACTCAGACACCTCCCACGCTCTGAACCACTGGGTAACCATGGTGGTCAGTCACTCAGTCACCTCCCACGCTCTTAACCACTGGGTAACCATGGTCTTCAGTCACTTAGTCACCTCCCACGCGCTGAACCACTGGGTAACATGGTGGTCAGTCACTCAGTCACCTCCCACGCTCTGAACCACTGGGTAACCATGGTGGTCAGTCACTCAGTCACCTCCCACGCTCTGAACCACTGGGTAACCATGGTGGTCAGTCACTCAGACACCTCCCACGCTCTGAACCACTGGGTAACCATGGTAGTCAGTCACTCAGTCACCTCCCACGCTCTGAACCACTGGGTAACCATGGTGGTCAGTCACTCAGTCACCTCCCACGCTCTGAACCACTGGGTATCCATGGTGGTCAGTCAGTCCTTGATTCAGGGATGACCTTTATCTTGCTCTACCATGCACGGATATTTCAACAATCATCCATGGTGGTGTATATTTATGTGAATACTTTGTCGAAATCTGGTTTACTGCGTCTGTTGGAACTTTTACGTCCCAACTGTTGTATATGTTAATTGTTAGGCATGAATTTTGTTAGCAAGGAGAGAGAGAGAGAGAGAGAGAGAGAGAGAGAGAGAGAGAGAGAGAGAGAGAGAGAGAGAGAGAGGCTTTTATGTTTCATAACAATAAAAATGCTTTCAAATGAGCTGATGTAGGTAACAGCTTTTAGCTTGTCAATAAAGTTAGGAACCTTTAACTTGTAAATAGCTTGTCAATAAAGCTAGGGATCCTTAACCTTACCTTGTCAAACCCTGTGTAAAAAAAGAGAGAGAAAGAAAGAGAGAAAGAGAGAGTGAGAGAGAAAAGGCGATGCTATATGCTTTCCTAAGAGTGTACGCCCCTAGCTCATTAATATTGCCTCACCTAATCACCTGGAAATGGTGCTCAGGCTAAGCATAAACTCTGGTTCCTACCTTCCATCATGTGCAATATACAAACCTCAGTGAGAGCAAGCAGACCCCATTAACTTCCCGATCGAAAATATGGAGTCCTTCTGCTTCAACAGAAATGTGAACTTATAATTTCTGGTGACCTCAACCAGCATCTTATACAAAGAGATACGAAAAGTTTTCTTGACTTCCTTACTCATTATCTCTAGTTTCTCCCTTGACTCAGTAGTGAGTGATCTATCTGAAGGCATAGTCACTTAGAAATCTCTTTGTTATGTTGGATCATCTGATCACAAGGTTGCCTTTAACACGCTCAAAATACCAACAAAACGAAGAGAAGAATTATCTCCAGCAACCTGACTGGGAAGGTGGAAACTGGCCGCTCGTTTGCTCCGAGCTTCCCACCTTCGATTGGAATCCTCTTTTCAAAGAGCATTCCAATTGGCATGCCCACTCGACCATTGAACTGGCAATTGAGAGGGTAGCAGCTCTTGGGCTCCACTGTTGTTCTTATTGTCCAGTTCAACCCACCAATCCCCTGGAAGTCGGCTACTTCAGCCAAGGTGAGGTCACTTCAGCTTCTCTGGCTGAGTTGCAGACTTCCACAGACACTGGTCGTGATCACTACTGCTTTGAGTGGCTCTTAATTGTACGATTTCAATCTGACATCTTCTCTCATCAATCCCTGCTTGTTTACCGTGCCCCTGCTCTGTCCTGCTGAGGTTTTTGTTTGCTGACTTAGTTACGACCAGGCACGACAGGCCATCAGACTACTACTGCAACACAAGTACATCCCTCACCGGTAATATGTAACAAAGGCAGCAGATAAGCTTTGTTTTCGACTCTCGTAGCTAAGAGGTCTCCTATGCTAAGTACAAGGCTTGAAGAAGGTGTAAGAGGTATCCCACTATCTATAGCAAGAACCTCTACAGACAAGCTTGTCTGCAAATGGAAATCCAAAATTGGGCAATCTGTAAATGGGATGCTGACACACACACATACAAATTGGCACCAGGAAGAGTGGGCTCCAAAACCTGGTAGTCCTTGGTAAAGGCCGACAAAGATATTTACCTGATGAAATTATTCCACCTCTAAATCGACAGGATGGGACTGTCTGTACTAGCAATCAAGAAAAAACTGTCTTGTTTCCCGAACATTTTTCTGCCAAGATGCAAGTTCCTGATCCAACTAGGGAACCTCTTTTTTATAGCAGCAAGAGCTGTGTCAAAGCTGTCAGAGGTGACAATAAGGCAAGATGAAGTGTATCTCCTTTAATCCCTGGACCAAGAAAAAGCTGTAGTCTCAGATAAAGTGAACCCAAGATTGCTGAGTAGATGTGCAGACCAGGTAGCAGCACCTCTAGCTAGCATTTATTATTACTGCCTAGCACAGTGTAAATAACCTTCGTTGTGGAAAGAGGAAAACGTAATTTCTGTTCACAAAAAAAAAAAAAAAACAGAACAGTAATCAATATCACTCGTGTCACACTGGTGAAATTCTTGAGAAAGTAATCTCATGGCAAATGACAGCGGTTTTTTTATTTACTATCACTCACTTCTTTGTGACCATCAATATAGCTTGAGAAACGTCGATCTCCACTGTTGCACCAATCACTGGATGAATCTAAGATCAGCTGTGAAGCAACAATAGATTTATCTGGTGCTTTCGACCGAGTAAGTTACCAGGAACTCTTGCCAACACTGTCAGTGTCAGAGCTCCACATCTGTCAAGTGTTCAATGACCTTCACTTCATCCCAGAATCCCATGCATATGCTGACGACTGTACTCTGACATTTACTTATCCAAGGCAGGAAACGCCAGCTGCTTTCAGTTACATCAATCACCAGCTTACATCTATGTCACCTTGGGGAAACCGATGGCAGGCTTCATTTTTCTTTGAGAAAACGCAATTGATGATGGTCACTAGACACCGTGATGGAAATGCCGGAGTAGTGGTAACAATGATTGGATTGAGGGAATGAGGTGATATCCTAAGGGTGAAATTTGATTCCAAATTGACTGTGAAGAACCAAGTAGCAAATCTTGCAAGGAAGGCAGTCAAGAAGTTAACACTAAGGCGTATCTAGTACCAGTTGTAAAACTCTGTATGAGTAAGTAAGTTTATTCAGGTATACACAAATACAGTTATATAGATTATCATACATAGCAGCATATGTTTAGAGAACCTGGGATAACCCATAAAAGTCAGACAAAGTGACGTATTTCACTGGGACGCAAGTGTGCTCACATCTTGAGTATTTTCCACTTTCTTGAGTGCCTACCCCCCTCCGTCTCATCTACGACTTCTAGACAGAATAGAGAATAGAGCAATGCGACTCATCTTTCGTCTGGACCCAGTCTGGATAGATCTGTCATTTCAGCAGAGCCTTCAACACAGGAGGGATGTGGGTGATCTTACTGTTATGTACAAGTCAATGTTGTCAAGGTACCACACTCGGCTCCACGGACAGCAAAAAGACAGCTTCTACACAATAAGACGGGCAGCAAACAGCAACTACTCTCTGGCTGTACACTTCTGAAGAACATCACTTCAGCTAAGATCATTCATTGTTAGAATGACTACAGTTTAACTCATGTTAGTACAGCATAACAACTTCGAAGAATTAAAGTCGGTTTACCACATGAAATCTCTGGCCACAGTTGGCTCCAACTTCCTCCTGGTTCCTATTTGTACAAATACAAATATTTTAAAATCACTGTTGAGGACATAAAATGATCTGAAGGTCCATAGAATGCATAGCATTTCTGGCAAAACTTACAGTAGACTAAACTGTACTTATAACTGACACTTATATTTTATAAAGGTCTAAAACATGGTAAAAAACAGATACAAGTTGCAAGTTAAATTATAAAGTAAAAAATATATACAAGATACAATTGTATAGTTATGAGTGAGTGTTATTAGTTAAGTAACTTACAACACAAAACAATCAAATGAAATGTAAGTTCACTTAAGATTATTTCTGCAGACATAAGAAGCATAGACAAATATAATATGTAAAATTATCAGTACAACAGTTATGTTTGAAAGAAGGAATGCTGATGAGTACCCAACAATAAATAAATAAATGGTGAACTTCCAAGCGCTTTCGGGATTTCTCACATTATCAAGGAATTATAGTTCTTTGAATGTGAGAAATTACGAAACCGCTTGCAAGTTCACTATTCTTTTCTCACTGCTTATTCTGCTTATTACGACGACATCACCTGTTTACTGTGATCTTATTGCACATACACACACACAACCTAGTAGCGACCAGTGAAGAGGCGGGGCCAGGAGCTGTTACTCGACCCCTTCAACCACAGCTAGGTGAGTACACGCATATATATATATATATATATATATATATATATATATATATATATATATATATATATATATATATATATATATATATATATATATATATATATATATATATATATATATATATATATATATATATATATATATATATATATATATATATATATATATATATATATATATATATATATATATATATATATATATATATATATATATATATATAATATATATATATATATATATATATATATATATATATATATATATATATGATATATATATATTGTTGTCGAATATCACATTAAGGTAAGGTAAGAGGATATTTGATGTCAATAAAATTTAAATGTTAATGCTTGGTAAGCCTTCCTGATGAGGAAGATAACATCTCTCAACTTGTAAACAAACATAGCAACTCTAAACCTAACTCTATAAAAAACAGTTATGTAAGAGAGAGAAAGTGAGAGAGTTAGTGAGGGGGGGGGTGAGCAGGTGTGAGGGATGCTGTAAGGGAGAGGAACGGTTGAGGGTAGGAAGGAAAGAGGGGTGAGCAGGTGTGAGGGATGCTGTAAGGGAGAGGAACGGTTGAGGGTAGGAAGGAAAGAGGGGTGAGAGTGAGGGGGCGCAGGTGTAAGGGATGCTGTGTGAGAGAGAGGGGAAGGGGTGGTGAGGGGAGGTGCAGTAGGTGTGTACGTGGGACCGAGGCTACATAAGGCAAGAGAGGGGGCGGGGCTGGCCAGTGTGGGCCTAGCTGTGGTAGCGGCTGGTCGGGCGTGGACACTGTAGTCTCACCTGCTTCCTGGCCGCACCTCACGTGCTCTAACTTACCCAAGGAACCATCACACGGCGCACTAGATTCCTCTAGTTAGGCAGTGTTAACAAGGGGATAACTGTGTTGTCAAGACCCATAGCTTTGTTTATGTTCCTATATCCCTCGGTTATCGCATTGTAATTGTGTTTAGAGGAAGATTTGTTACCCATCAACGTGTTCATTGTTTTCCTGGAGCTTAGGCGTATTAGGATAATAGTAATCACTTTCTTAAAGAGGGGTGACACTTAACTAGAAGCAAGTGGTCAATTGGCCTCTTCGCAATCCTCGAAGTCCCAGAGAAAGACTCGAAGTCCCAGAGAAAGACTCGAAGTCCCAGAGAAAGACTCGAAGTCCCAGAGAAAGACTCGAAGTCTCAGAGAAAGACTCGAAGTCTCAGTGAAAGACTCGAAGTCGCAGAGAAAGACTCGTAGTCCCAAAGAAAAACTCTAACTCCCAGAGAAAAACTCAAAAAGTCGCAGATAAAGACTCGAAATATGATCTGAAACACAAGAATATCAACTATACGATCAGGGATGGAGTGGTGGCCTATTTTGACTGCAAGAGCCTCCATCCCCACCATCTCCACTATCTCCATCACCTCCACCACCCCCACCATGCCCTCCACCACCGTCACCAGCAGGAGGAAGTGTGGTGTAGGAGTAATGTTGGCGATCTTCACCATGTTGGGGTTCTTGATCGACGGAGTAGGTAAGTAAAGCCTTGTTGGAGTTGAGAGGGTGTTGGGGAATAGAGGGTTGCTCAGGAACTGTTGGAGGTAATTAATGGAACTGACTTTGATGAAAGATAACTAAATGACCCTTGTTTAATTTGTTGGGGAAGAAAACAGATAAATTGCTTTTATTAGTTAGGATAAAAAGGTACTTTTGAGTTTGATGGAGAGGAGAGACAGCAACATGTTCTTGCTGGAGAGAAACGAAGAGATCCTACCGAGTTTTTGGAAGAGATACCATGATGAGTTTGTTGGAGAACATATAATAGACAGTACTGAGGTTGTTGGAGAACATATAATAGACAGTACTGAGTTTGTTGGAGAACATATAATAGACAGTACTGAGGTAGCAGTGGTTAACTAAGACCCAGAACAACGTTGATGGTGTCAGTTTTCAATGTTGAAAGCTACGTACGGAAAACTTCATGTAACAAAAACGGAAAGAATATTAGTTAATGGGGGAAGGGGTTAAAGCCTATCGACTACACTATGGTCACTAAACATGAACGTCAACATTTCACCACCAGATGATAATACCTTAATCCCTAAAATAGGGATTAAATATCCCACCATATAATATATACACTGAGGAAAATACCCCTCCAGGTGTATATGTCGTGCCGAATAGGTAAAACTGGTCAATTAGCAAGAACTCATTTAAAATTAAGTCCTTTCTAAAATTTTCTCTTATACGTTTAAAGATATATTTTTTTTAATTTATGTTAATGTAAAAATTAATAATTTTGTATCAAAAGAACCTTAGAAAACTTACTTAACCTTATTATAACAAGCGCAATTTAATTTAGTCTAATCCAACTGAATATATTTTAGATAACTTTACAGTAATTTAATAATAAACAATAATAATGAAATGTATTTGTTTCGTTAGGTTCAGAATGATTTTTGCTTGCCTTATTCGGCAAGAGGAGCGTTACTATTTAGGCCAAAATAGCAAGTTTTACCTATTCGGCACGACAGATATATCCAGTGGGAAGAAGTATGAATGTACGTCAGAGGGAGCACAGAACACAGCAGTGTTCTGTCATGTACTTCACTACCGCCACTGTGTACACTAGTGGTTGACTTTGACCATTATATAACAACACATATCGTAGACTTAGATATAATTGCATGTTGCAGACTTTAATTTCTTAGTTGCTCACTGTATAGTTCTTGTCAAGGTTAGTTGTGATGTTATGATAACAGTCAAGTATTAGTAGTGAGGTGTGTGATAGGTCACACTTCTTGGTGGTGGTAATGACTGGTCAGGTCACACTTCTTGGTGGTGGTAATGACTGGACAGGTCACACCTGGTGGTAATGACGGACTTGTCAGGACACACATGGTGGTAATGACTGGTCAGGTCAAGACACACCTGGTGGTAATGACTGGTCAGGTCAAGACACACCTGGTGGTAATGACGGACTGGTCAGAAAACACCTGGTGGTAATGACTGGACAGGTCACACCTGGTGGTAATGACGGACTGATCACGACACACCTAGTAGTAATGACTGATCAGGTCACACCTGGTGGTAATGACGGAATGGTCAGGACACACCTGGTGGTAATGACTGGTCAGGTCACACCTGGTGGTAATGACGGATTGCTCAGGTCACACCTGGTGGTAATGACGGACTGGTCAGGACACACCTAGTGGTAATGACTGGTCAGGTCACACCTGGTGGTAATGACTGACTGGTCAGGACACACCTGGTAGTACTGACTGGTCAGGTCACACCTGGTGGTAATGACGGACTGGTCAGGACACACCTGGTGGTAATGACGGATTGGTTAGGTCACACCTGGTGGTAATGACGGACTGGTCAGGACACACCTGGTAGTACTGACTGGTCAGGTCACACCTGGTGGTAATGACGGACTGGTCAGGACACACCTGGTGGTAATGACGGATTGCTCAGGTCACACCTGGTGGTAATGACGGACTGGTTACACCTGGTGGTAATGACTGAATGGTCAGGTCACACCTGGTGGTAATGACGGACTGGTCAGGACACACATGGTAGTACTGACTGGTCAGGTCACACCTGGTGGTAATGACGGACTGGTCAGGACACACATGGTAGTACTGACTGGTCAGGTCACACCTGGTGGTAATGACGGACTGGTCAAGACACACCTGGTGGTAATGACGGATTGGTTAGGTCACACCTGGTGGTAATGACGGACTGGTCAGGACACACCTGGTGGTAATGACGGATTGGTTAGGTCACACCTGGTGGCAATGACGGATTGGTTAGGTCACACCTGGTGGTAATGACGGACTGGTCACACCTGGTGGTAATGACTGACTGGTCAGGTCACACCTGGTGGTAATGACTGGTCAGCACACCTGGTGGTAATGACTGGTCAGGTCACACCTGGTGGTAATGATTGACTGGTCAGGTCACACATGGTGGTAATGATTGACTGGTCAGGTCACACCTGGTGGTAGTGACTGACTGGTCAGGACACACCAGGTGGTAATGACGGACTGGTCACACCTGGTGGTAATGACTGATTGGTCAGGTCACACCTGGTGGTAATGACTGACTGGTCAGGTCACACCTGGTGGTAATGACTGACTGGTCAGGTCACACCTGGTGGTAATGACTGACTGGACAGGTTACACCTGGTGGTAGTGACTGACTGGTCAGGTCACACCTGGTAATACTAACTGGTATCTTCCTCATTCCACACACTGACCTTAACTTTCTCACTTGTTTCTTAAGTTATTATTGCAGTAATAACACAGTTTCACTTCAACTTTGGAAAAGGTGTAAAAATCCTTCCCAGAAGCATATAGGCAACTTGATAAACCAGACACTTTTGCAACGAGTCTTTTGCCAAGACTAACTTATTTCCTTCGACTTCCTAACACTTAGTGAATATGACGCACTCCTGAGATGTCTTTAGGAAAGCACTGAATCTGTCACTGGAAGATCACTATGGAATCAAGCAACTCTTTGAGTGTGACTGGGAGGTATAGGGGTGCGCAAGGCAACGAAGATAGAGTTGCCTTCATTTCTGTCCTCGTGCATTACATCCAGTGAACTAGTTAAGGAACTAGTCGAAGCAGCTGCGCAGTGGGACAGCCTTGCAGACTCTTAAAGCAGGCCAGCTCCTTCCAGAGGTAACAAGCAGTCTCACTGGGAGAGACCTATCGTGGAGAAAATAGCCCAGTGTTCAGCAGTGCCTCAGGAGAGGACAAAGCTCGTCTCTTAGCGGTGAAGGCACCACATGCTGGAGATTGCCTTTGGTCTGTCCCTAACTCCTCCTTGGGTACTCGCCTTGACCCTCAGGCCATTCGGACTGCTGGAACTCTTCGCCTAGCCGCCCCCACACTCGCCAAAAATAGGTGTATCTGCGGCAGGGCGTCAGCTGATCTGATGGGTGTTGTCTGTCATACATCGTATGGGAAGTATGCCAGACACGAAGAGATCAGTGACATCATCAAACGACGTATCGCCACATCCCCTTGCTCAGTTACTGAGGCCTGATGGAAGCAAAAAGCATCCAGACGGTAAGCAGATTGCATTGGATTGTACCTGTGCGTCTACAGTGGCTGACACCTACTTACAGTACTCTGAAGCTGAATGGGGTGCTGCCGCCAGTTTCAGGGAGACCCAGAAGATCAACAAATACAGAGGGCTGGCACTATGTTATAACTTTGTCACAATAGGGTGTGAGACCCTCGGAGCATGGGTGGGGTGACAAACTCATCATGGCTCTGAGATGTTCATGATTGTTGTTCTCCTTCCCATTGCATCTTTTTAAATGTTTTGTTTAGCACTTAGGAAGTGTTAAGAGAAGAGAACTTGACTGTATCAATTACCAACGCTTTACCAAGAGAATACTCAAACAGGTCTGGGGAGAAAACCTCTGAGTTTATCTCTTTTCTGAGGCTGTGGGTCCCCAGTCAATTCCAGAGGTGTTACGTCCAAATAATTTTCCTTGAAACCTTTATATATATATATATATATATATATATATATATATATATATATATATATATATATATATATATATACTGATGGAAGTCAAAAGCGTCCTGATGGAGCCACTATGCTACCCTGGAAGGATGGTAAGCAGAATTGCTTGGGACTAGACCTGTGCTGCCACAATGGCAGACACCTACTTGCAATACTCCGTAGCCGAAGGGGGTGGAGCTGCCAGCCACAGGGAGACCCAGAAGACTCGCAAATATGAAGGCCTTCACCTTTGCTATAACTTCATCCCAATAGGGTCGGAGACCCATGGAGCATGGGGCAAGTGTGCTCTAAAGTTTCTCAAGGAGCTGGGTGAAAAACTCATCATAGAAACCAAGGATCACAGGGCGACCAGCTTCCTCTTTCAGAGACTCAGTGTTGCGATCCAGAGGGGAAATGCCTGCAGCATTCTGGGCACGCGGCCCACTGCCGGGGAGCTGGACGAAGTATTTGACATGTAGCTCTGAGTTGTTATCTATGTTGTTTTACTCCCTATTGTATTCTTGTCATTTGTCTTGAAATAAATTTTATACATATTCAAAAGATGGGGTGGTAGGGAAGTGGAATATTCAAATGGCTTCAGAAAGAAATCTAAATATTCTTCCTTGAAGCCTTTTTATCCACTTCTCCGAGGCTATGGGACCCACAAGTTACACCAGAGGTGGACATATATATATATATATATATATATATATATATATATATATATATATATATATATATATATATATATATATATATATATATATATATATATATATATATATATATATATATCAACAATGCAAGACAAGCCACGGGGGTGGAAATCTTTAGATCAAGTACTTTCACACTTCTCAGTGCGTCATCAGGAGCTGTGTAATGTTGCAAATGCAAAGGTGTGAGGGTTACCGGTGTTTGGTTGGCATCCTGCTTGCCTCTCCCAGACAGTCTGAGACTGGCGGGTGCCTCCACACTACCACTCTCTGAAAACTTACCCTACTTCTCCTGTTGCACAGCTCCTGATGACGCACTGAGAAGTGTGAAAGTACTGAGCTAAAGATTTCCACCCCCGTGGCTTGTCTTGCATTGTTAAGATCGTCTGTCTGCGATTGTTTTTTTGTATATACTATATATAATATATATATATATATATATATATATATATATATATATTATATATATATATATATATATATGTCGTGCCGATTAGGTAAAACTGGTCAATTAGCAAGAACTCATCTAAAATTAAGTCCTTTCTAAAATTTTCTTTTATACGTTTAAAGATATATTTTTTTCATTTATGTTAATGTAAAAATTTATAATTTTGTACCAAGAGAAACTTTGAAAACCTACCTAACCTTATTACAACAAGCGCAATTTAATTTAGCCTAACCCAACTAAATATATTTTAGATACGTTAACAATAATTTAATAATAAACAAACACAATGAAATATTTTTTTCGTTATGTTCAGAATGATTTTGGCGAAATTATTGCATACACAAATTTTCGCTTGTCTTATATGGCAAGGTGAGCGTTGCTATTTAAGCCAAAATTGCAAGTTTTACCTAATCGGCACGACATATATATATATATATATATATATATATATATATATATATATATATATATATATATATATATATATATATATATATATATATATATATATATATATATATATATATTGCGCACATAAGAGGACCGGAGTTTGACGGGTGAGAGACATAGCAGTATGGACATATTAACAATGTGTAGCGGGTACGAAAAAATTGACATGTGAAAACAAAGAGAATTCTACTTACAGGAATAACTTTTATCATAATTTCTTTCGCTTAACAAGAGTCAGCTGAGAGAGGCACACACCTCCCCTCCTCCCACCCCCTCCCTCCCCTTCCCTCCCTTCCCTCCCTCCCCTCTCACCATCACAACAAAAGCAAATATCCCTAAAAACCGATATTTTTATCATTAAACTGAAGGCATTACCACACATTTGCTCCATAAGCAGGGAAGTTTTACAGGCAGATAGGGGAATATTCTGGTACTCCTTTTACCAGAGTCTGCGGTGGCTGCTGGTGTGACAGTGTTGCTTGTGATGCTAGCACCAGTGTTGCACCAGTGTTGCACCAGTGTTGCACCAGTGTTACACCAGTGTAGCAAGAGTGTTACACCAGTGTAGCAAGAGTGTTGCACCAGTGTTACACCAGTGTTGCACCAGTGTTACACCAGTGTTACACTAGTGTAGCAAGAGTGTTACACCAGTGTTGCAAGAGTGTTACACTAATGTTGCAAGTGTTACACCAATGTTGCAAGTGTTACACCAGTGTTGCAAGAGTGTTACACTAGTGTTGCAAGAGTGTTAAACCAGTGTTACAAGAGTGTTACAAAAATGTTGCAAGAGTGATACACCAGTGTTGCAAGAGTGTTACACCAATGTTGCAAGAGTGTTATACCAGTCTTAAAAGTGTTGCAGAATGGTGGTAGTGGTGGTGGTGGTAGTTGCTGTGGTGGGGTGGTAGTGGTGGTAGTGATGGTGGTGGTAGTGATGGTGGCGGTGGTGGTGGTAGTGATGGTAGTGATGATGGTGGTGTTAGTGATGATGGTGGTGGTAGTGATGGTGGTGGTAGTGATGGTGGTGGTAGTGGTAGTGATGGTGGTGATAGTGATAGTGGTGGAGGTGATAGTGATGGTGGTGGTAGTGATGATGGTGGTGGTAGTGATGGTGGTAGTGATGGTGGTGGTGGTGGTAGGGATGGTGGTGGTAGTGATTATGGTGGTGGTGGTGGTAGTGGTGGCAGAGTTTTGGTGGTGATGGTAGTTGTGGTAGTGATGGTGGTAGTGGTGGCAGAGTTTTGGTGGTGGTGATGATAGTGATGGTGGTGATGGTAGTGGTGGCAGAGTTTTGGTGGTGGTGATGGTAGTGATGGTGGTGGTGGTAGTGATAATGGTGGTGGTAGTGATAATGGTGGTGGTAGTGGTAATGGTGGTGGTAGTGATAACGGTGGTGGTAGTGGTGGCAGAGTTTTAGTGGTGGTGGTGATGGTAGTGATGGTAGTGGTGGCAGAGTTTTGGTGGTGGTTGTGATGGTAGTGATGGTTGTGGTGGCAGAGTTTTAGTGGTGGTGGTGATGGTGGTGGCAGAGTTTTAGTGGTGGTGGTGGTAGTAGTGGTAGTGGCGGCAATTTTGGTGGTGGTAGTAGTAGTGATGGTGGTAGTAGTAGTTGTGGTAGTGGTAGTTTTGGGTACTCACAACACATCACTGTCCCGGCTGCGTGAGCCCTGTCATACCTCTTCATAAAACGATGTATAAATCCTGACACTACCACTACACTGTCTAGGTCGTTCCATTTCCTGACCACTTGAGCTGAGGCTAAGAGCTTAGTGTCTTACCTCAGTATATTTACATACTAGGAGCTGTTATCCTGCCTCAGTTAGCATTACAGCAGCTACCTCAGACTTCTCATAGATATACTACTACAACCCTCCTCCAGGATGCCACCCACGACAGTACACGCGGCGTCTTCACTCGCCCCGGAATCGACCCCGGGTGGTGAAGTTGTAAGCCGGAGCTGCTGCCTCACTGAGTCTGGCTCATTCACTCCCAACAAATTATAATGAGCATCTTCTATAACCCTTTTTGTTAGGAAATTCTGGTAAATGCTTATAGGGAACATTGATAAATGATTATAGCAAATTCCGATAAATAATTATAGAATATACTGATAAATAATTATAGCAAATTCTGATACGTAATTAGGGGAAAAATATCTTGTCCAGGAAAGTTTTGATGTCTAAAATAGACACACAAAAAAATCTGCTATAATTTTTAGGGCAATTTTGTGTGCAAAACATTAATAATAATAATAATAATAATATATTATTATTATTGTTATTATTATTATAATTATTGCTGTTATTATTATAATTATTATTATTATTATAATAATTATTATTATTGCTTATTATTATTATTATTATTATTATTATATTGATGGGGTAGTAAATTGAATGGTAGGGTGTTGGGAGGCAGGGGAGATGGTAGGTTAATACCATAAGTGTCACCATGAATGCCACCATGTGCCACCATGGGATCTCACAATGGGTGCCACCATGAGTGTTACCATGAGTGCCACCATGAGTGTTACCATGAGTGCCACCATGAGTGCCACCATGGGTGCCACCATGAGTGTTACCATGAGTGCCACCATGGGTGCCACCATGAGGTGCCACCAAGAGTGTCACCATGAGTTCTATCATGGGGTGCCACCATGAGTTCCACCATGGGTGCCACCATGAGTTCCACCATGGGTGCCACCATGGGGTGCCAACTCACAGTCCTGAGCAAGAATGAAGAGGTTAATCCTAAATAAAGGATAGTTTTAATCTCTCGTGTACGATCCTCTGTTTACCCCCAGACCTCTCCCCCCCTCCACCCATCCCTCCCCACTCCTCACCCACCCCCCTCCACACACTACTGTATCTTATTGTTTGTTTTCCTTGGTGGTCGTCGTATGTGTGTGTGTGTGTGTGTGTGTGTGTGTGTGTGTGTGTGTGTGTGTGTGTGTGTGTGTGTGTGTGTGTGTGTTCTGGTGCTCAGCAGCAGAACACACAGATAAATCAACTGCTGAATCAGCAGTGAAACAACAAGAGTTGAAGAAACAGAAGAGTGCCGTCCCAGGCACCTAGGCAGTGTTCCCGCTGTCACCGGAGGGAACACACCACTGACAACTGTCTGGGAGGTAACAGGTGTAATTACTGCCATAAGAGGCAACATTAGGAAGACCACTGTCTTAAAAAAAATGGGAACTTGATACACAGGATCTCCAGTTCTTTAAAGTTCTATTCTGGAACAAACCAGCAGGATCTCAGAACTAGTGAACACACTTACACGTCACCCTACCCAGCTACTCCAACCATGGCTCTGCAGGTGGTTGTGTGTGTGCCTTATACAAGACCACAGAGCTACGCTCCAGAAGCTGCCGCAGTGTCCTGCCTGTCTCAAGGGCAGCTCCTTACACACATCAACTCAAGCTGAACAAAAACAAGTTGTTATCCTGTCTCAGCGACACACTAACAGTTCTTATCAGGATGTACCGACACAGTGTGGTCCACAGCAGTCTCTTTCTTCTTCGTCGTTACTACCTCCCATTGTCTTCTTGATCTTCAACTTGTCCATGTTGTCCGGCCACTGCCCAGGTTCCTTCTTGACCTGAGGACTCACGAACAGGAGGACTACTACGAATCCTCCAGATTACCGGTCAAGAAGTCCAGTCAATTTGACTAAAGTTAAAATCCCCAGTGTGGTCCACTAGGGTGTACCAAAACAGTGTGGTCCACTAGGGTGTACCAAAACAGTGTGGTCCACTTGGGTGTACCAAAACAGTGTGGTCCACTAGGATGTACCCAGTGGCGTCGTAAAGGGGGCGGGGGGGGCGGTCCTCCCGGGTGACACCATCAAGGGGGTGACACCATCAAGGGGGTGACACCACAGAGCCTCTGAAGAAGGTGACACTAATGCACAAAACACCAACGTAAGAGAATAATCTTTTGTTTCTGTATAGCCTATTATATGATTACAGAGTATAAATAGGCCTATATAGGGAAAATCATTGATTTTGATGATGTGATAGATGATTTTGCAGGACTGAAGGCAAAGAAATGTAAGATCTGATTCACTGAGATGTTACCTGTACTCAAGGTCACTGAGTTGTTACCTGTACTCAAGGTCACTGAGTTGTTATCTGTACTCAAGGTCACTGAGTTGTTATCTGTACTCAAGGCCACTGAGTTGTTATCTGTACTCAAGGTCACTGAGTCGTTATCTGTACTCAAGGCCACTGAGTTGTTATCTGTACTCAAGGTCACTGAGTTGTTATCTGTACTCAAGGCCACTGAGTTGTTATCTGTACTCAAGGTCACTGAGTTGTTATCTGTACTCAAGGTCACTGAGTTGTTATCTGTACTCAAGGTCACTGAGTTGTTATCTGTACTCAAGGTCACTGAGTTGTTATCTGTACTCAAGGTCACTGAGTTGTTATCTGTACTCATGGTCAAATCGGAACTAGTGTTTCTCTGATATTGCAATATTTTTCTTTATTCATTTGTTATTGTATCATTAGGTCACTGAGTTGTTATCTGTACTCAAGGTCACTGCAGTTGTTATCGTACTCAGGTCACTGAGTTGTTATCTGTACTGGTCATGAGTGTACGTACTCGGTCACTGAGTTGTTATCGTACTGGTCACTGAGTTGTTACGTCACTCATGGTCAAATCGGAACTAGTGACTCCTGATATTGCAATATGTCATTTATCATCCCTTGTTTCATGGGTCACGCAGAGATACGTCACTGGTCATCAGTAGTGACGCCACTGGATGTCAACAGTGTGGTCACCATGATGTGACTCACGTGGCCCACAGGATGTACTTCATGCAGTGTGACGTCACTGGATCTCATAGTGCTGGTCCACAAGGTGTACTCAAGCAGTGTGGTCACCGGATGTCATGCAGTGTGAGTCACTGTCATGCAGTGTACTCACATGGTCATGCAGGATGACTCACGAGTTCTCCCATCCGGCTTGATTTCATGTGTGGTCACCAAGAGTACCGCATGGTGTACACCAACTAGAACGCCACTATGTCACAGTGTGGTCCACCAGGATGTACCAACAGTGTGGCCCACCAGGATGTACCAACAGTGTGGTCCACCAAGGTGTACCAACAGTGTGGTCCACCAGGTGTACCAACAGTGTGGTCCACCAAGGTGTACCAACAGTGTGGTCCACCAAGGTGTACCAACAGTGTGGTCCACCAAGGTGTACCAACAGTGTGGTCCACCAAGGTGTACCAACACAGTGTTTTCCAGCAGGATGTACCAACAATGTAGTCCATCAAGATGTACTAATGTGGTCCACCAGGATGTAAAAGTGTGGTCCACCAGGATGTACCAACACAGTGTGGTCCACCAAGCTGGACGTGTGTGGTCCGCCATGCTGGATCAATGTGGTCCGCCATGCTGGACCAGTGTGGTCCGCCATGCTGGACCAGTGTGGTCCGCCATGCTGGACCAGTGTGGTCCAGCAGGATGGACCAGCAAGCCTATTACAACATAATTGAAGCCTGGCCACACGAGAAATGACTTTACAGCTCAGACGATACAAACCTTTGTTCCCTTCACTCCACTTAAGTTTACTCTACTTAAGGCTGTGCAGAGAACTTTAGAACTTAAATTTACTTACTTAAGTGCAGTGGAGAGAACTTTAGAACTTAAGTTTACTTAAGTGCAGTGGAGAGAACTTTAGAACTTAAGTTTACTTATTTAAGTGCAGTGGAGAGAACTTTAGAACTTAAGTTTACTCTACTTAATTTCTAAATTTCTCTCCACTTCACTAAGTTCACTTAAGTTCTAAAGTTCTCCCCACTCCACTTAAGTTCTCTTCACACTGCTTAAGTTCTTTTCACTTCACTAAAGTTCTCTCCAGTCCACTTAAGTTCTAAAGTTCTCTCCACTTATGTTCTCTTCACTCTACTTACGTTTTCTTCATCCAAGTTCTCTTCACTTCAGTTATGTTTTAAGAACATGACACAAAAAGGAGCACAGCAGCAGGCCTACTGGCCCAGGCTAGGCAAGTCCAACTCACAACCACTCATGTACTTGTATAACATATTTTTTAAACTACTCAAAAGTTTTAGCTTCTATGACGGTACTCGGGAGTTTGTTCCACTCCTTCACAACTCTATTACCAAACCAGTGCTTTCCTATATCCTTCCTGAATTTATTTTTTTCTATCTTGAACCCATTGCTGCGAGTCCTGTCTTGGCTAGATATTTTTAGCACGTTATTTATATCCCTTTTATTTATTTCTGTTTTCCATTTATACACCTCAATCATATCTTCCCTAATTCTACGTCTATCTAGAGAGTGCAGGGTCAGGGCCTCAGTCTATCCTCGTACGAAAGATTTCTGATACAAGGGATCAACTTAGTCATCCTCCTTTGTACGTATTCCAGTGCATTTATATCCATTCTGTAATACGGTGACCAGAACTGTGCAGCATAATCTAAATGAGGCCTAACCAAGGATATATAGAGTTGAATAACAACCTGAGGACTTCTGTTATTTATAATTCTTGATATGAAGCCAAGAATTCTATTCGCTTTATTGTCATTACTGCTAACCAGAAATCCTTAATATTTTTAGCATTCAGAGTGATTAAGATCTACATTATTCATTTTATAAATACCATCGTTATTTTCACTTCCAAGACTTAGAACCTTACATTTGTCTATATTAAACTGCATCTACCACTTCTCTGACCACTGCATCTACCACTTCTGACCACTGCATCTACCACTTCTGACCACTGCATCTACCACTTCTGACCACTGCATCTACCACTTCTCTGACCACTACATCTACCACTTCTCTGACCACTACATCTACCACTTCTCTGACCACTACATCTACTACTTCTGTGACCACTACATCTATCACTTCTCTGACCACTACATTACACTTCTCCTACCACTGCACTTCTACTCACTCTCTACCATCTGACATCTATCACTTCTCTGACCACTACATCTACCACTTCTGACCACTACATCTACCACTTCTCTGACCACTACATCTACCACTTTTCTGACCACTACATCTATCACTTCTCTGACCACTACATCTACCACTTCTGACCACTACATCTACCACTTCTCTGACCACTACATCTACCACTTCTCTGACCACTACATCTATCACTTCTCTGACCACTACATATATCACTTCTCTGACCACTGCATCTATCACTTCTCTGACCACTACATCTACCACTTGATCCTCACTATCCTTCTGACCACTACATCTACCACTTCTTTACCACTACATCTACCACTTCTCTGACCACTACACTACCACTTCTGACCACTACATCTACTACTTCTCTGACCACTACATCTACCACTTCTCTGACCACTACATCTATCCCCTTCTGACCACTACATCTACCACTTCTGACCACTACATCTATCACTTCTCTGACCACTGCATCAGTGTGTTCAGTTCTTGTTGATACATAGTTCAAAGAACCGACAAGTTGATACATTAGACACATATGCAACACTTGGGTATCTTTATTGTGGGAACGTTTCGCCACACAGTGGCTTCATCAGTCCATACAAAGAAGAATGGTGAAGATCAGAAGGAGTTTGAGGTAGTCAGTCCCTCAGCCTGGAGTCGATGTAATCAGTCCATCTGTCCTCTTATCAAGATTGATAGACTGAGGGACTCATTACCTCAAACTCCTGTTCTTCACCATTCTACTTTGTATTGGACTGATGAAGCCACTGTGTGGAGAAACGTTTCCTCATTAAAGATACCCAAGTGTTGCATATGTGTCTAATTTATCAACTATTGACATCGGCAAACTTGTTTGTTGTTTTCCCCTCATCTATGTTGTTTATGTTGCTATCCCCTCATCTATGTTGTTTATGTTGCTATCCCCTCATCTATGTTGTTTATGTTGCTATTCCCTCATCTATGTTGCTTATGTTGCTATCCCCTCATCTATGTTGTTTACGTATTTTGTAAACAACAAGGGGCCCAACACTGACCCCTGTGGAACACCGCTCGTGACGCGTCCTCACTCTGATTTCTTCTCACTAATGTAGACTCTGTTGTCTGTCTGTCAACTACGTCTCTATCCATGAAAAAAAATTCCAATCCTTTTCCGTGTGGCTCTATTTACCTCAACAATCTTCCGTGTGGAACTGTTATCAAAAGCCTTACTGAAGTCCATATACACAGTATTATATTCTGTACCAGGATCTGTCTCCTCAAAAACCCTGGTGAAAAAAGTTAATAAACTCGTAAGACAGGAACGCCCTTTTGTAAAATCGTGTTTAGATTCATTGATCAACTTATGTCTTTCAAGATGGCTTCGAATAGCCTCGGTAATTATTGATTAAATCAATTTTCCCACAATAAAGATTAGGCTAATTGGTCTATAATTCGAAGCTAACGACCTGTCTCCACTTATGTTCTCTTCACCCCACTTAATTTTTCTTACTCCACGTAAACTTCTTTCGCTCCACTTAAATTCCCTCCACTTAAATTCCCTCCACTTAAATTCATTCCGCTTAAATTCTCTTCACTTTAGTTCACTCTGTAAAACCGATCAACTCTGAAAATTTTTTAAATATTTTTTATATGCTTTGATGGAGGCAAAGTGCTCTTGATCCAGTTAACCGGAGGTGTCCTCCCCTTCCTTGGATCGAGAAAGATTATCTGAGGTACCGCGGGAGCTACACGACCCTCCACACCTTCATCTTAATAACCAGGATAAGAATAAGGAACAAGAAGACACAGCACAGTAACTGGAACAATACTCAAGTAACTCGAGCAGAAACTTACAACGACGATGTTTCGGTCCGACTCTGTAAATAGGTCCAAGTCGGACCGAAACGTAGTAATATCCTCTCTCCTGTCTAATCAAATTAAATCCTTTATTTCTTTGTACGGTATGCGATCTCATGCATATATGTCAATATTATCAAAGAGTGGAGAGAGAGAGAGAGAGAGAGAGGAGAGAGAGAGAGAGAGAGAGAGAGAGAGAGAGAGAGAGAGAGGAGAGAGAGAGAGAGAGAGAGAGAGAGAGAGACTTGATATTCACAAGACAGCGCCTCAGGTACACTTGTCAGAGATGCTGGTGGGATCACATTACATCCCAGGAAGACTGGTAGTGTGTGAGTACACTAGGGCATCTACCCTGGCTGACACCTGCACTGCATGCAGGGCTGCCCAGCAGGGCATCTACCCTGGCTGACACCTGCACGCATGCAGGGCTGCCCAGCAGGGCATCTACCCTGGCTGACACCTGCACTGCATGCAGGGCTGCCCAGCAGGGCATCTACCCTGGCTGACACCTGCACTGCATGCAGGGCTGCCCAGCAGGGCATCTACCCTGGCTGACACCTGCACTGCATGCAGGGCTGGCCAGCAGGGCATCTACCCTGGCTGACACCTGCACTGCATGCAGGGCTGGCCAGCAGGGCATCTACCCTGGCTGACACCTGCACTGCATGCAGGGCTGCCCAGCAGGGCATCTACCCTGGCTGACACCTGCACTGCATGCAGGGCTGGCCAGCAGGGCATCTACCCTGGCTGACACCTGCACTGCATGCAGGGCTGCCCAGCAGGGCATCTACCCTGGCTGACACCTGCACTGCATGCAGGGCTGGCCAGCAGGGCATCTACCCTGGCTGACACCTGCACTGCATGCAGGGCTGCCCAGCAGGGCATCTACCCTGGCTGACACCTGCACTGCATGCAGGGCTGGCCAGCAGGGCATCTACCCTGGCTGACACCTGCACTGCATGCAGGGCTGGCCAGCAGGGCATCTACCCTGGCTGACACCTGCACTGCATGCAGGGCTGGCCAGCAGGGCATCTACCCTGGCTGACACCTGCACTGCATGCAGGGCTGCCCAGCAGGGCATCTACCCTGGCTGACACCTGCACTGCATGCAGGGCTGCCCAGCAGGGCATCTACCCTGGCTGACACCTGCACTGCATGCAGGGCTGCCCAGCAGGGCATCTACCCTGGCTGACACCTGCACTGCATGCAGGGCTGGCCAGCAGGGCATCTACCCTGGCTGACACCTGCACCGCATGCAGGGCTGCCCAGCAGGGCATCTACCCTGGCTGACACCTGCACTGCATGCAGGGCTGCCCAGCAGGGCATCTACCCTGGCTGACACCTGCACCGCATGCAGGGCTGCCCAGCAGGGCATCTACCCTGGCTGACACCTGCACTGCATGCAGGGCTGCCCAGCAGGGCATCTACCCTGGCTGACACCTGCACTGCATGCAGGGCTGGCCAGCAGGGCATCTACCCTGGCTGACACCTGCACTGCATGCAGGGCTGGCCAGCAGGACATCTACCCTGGCTGACACCTGCACTGCATGCAGGGCTGCCCAGCAGGGCATCTACCCTGGCTGACACCTGCACTGCATGCAGGGCTGCCAGCAGGGCATCTACCCTGGCTGACACCTGCACTGCATGCAGGGCTGGCCAGCAGGGCATCTACCCTGGCTGACACCTGCACTGCATGCAGGGCTGCCCAGCAGGGCATCTACCCTGGCTGACACCTGCACTGCATGCAGGGCTGCCCAGCAGGGCATCTACCCTGGCTGACACCTGCACTGCATGCAGGGCTGCCCAGCAGGGCATCTACCCTGGCTGACACCTGCACTGCATGCAGGGCTGCCCAGCAGGGCATCTACCCTGGCTGACACCTGCACTGCATGCAGGGCTGCCCAGCAGGGCATCTACCCTGGCTGACACCTGCACTGCATGCAGGGCTGCCCAGCAGGGCATCTACCCTGGCTGACACCTGCACCGCATGCAGGGCTGGCCAGCAGGGCGGTGTTGCTGATCATAGGGAAGATCACAAGCTCACTAAGTACCACTTCGTCCTGACAGGATCAGCGGCTCTGTGATTATGAGAAAAGTATATCATGGGTTTCTTCTAAGAGATGAGTTCCAGCATCATCGAAACCGTCAGATGCCTGTCGGTTGCCACATTTCTCTTCCAACGTATCACTGTGGCGATCCAGAGAGGGAATGCTTGATGCAGCTTGGGTTCCTAACCAGAGTCTCAGGAACTCCATGAGCTCCACAAATTATATTAAACACTTGTACATACTTTACAGTTCTTCGTGTATGTAATTTCTACTGTGTCCCTTAGCTTGATCGCTGGCGTACTCAGCTCACACACTGAGGTCCGGAGTTCGATCCCCGGTCCGGCTGGAAATATTAGGACGTGTTTCCTTGAGACATGTTCACCTATCAGTAAAATAGGTACCTGGGTGTTAGCTGACTGGAGTGGGTCGCATCATGGGAACAAAATTGACCTAATTTGAACGAAATGCTCAGCATAACAAGGGGCTTTCTATATAGTAGTATGTCATTGATGTCAGCTAGGACTGTAAACCTTGTACATGTACTTGTAGAAATAAAGATTATTATTATTATTATTATTATTATTATTATTATTATTATTATTATTATTATATATGCAAATCACGAAAGCGTTTGGAAGTTCACTATCTTTTCATGTTGATTGGTTTTCAGATTGTGATATCACCTGTTTATTGTGATCTTATTATATATATATATATATATATATATATATATATAATATAGGGGAGGCAGGGAAAATTTTCAAACAGCTTCAGGGAGAACTTTGAGTTTTCCCTGAAGCAAGTTTATTCTTTTCTCTGAGGATGAGGGTCCCCAGGACAGTTCCAGAGGTGGTACCTCCTATATTATATATATATATATATATATATATATATATATATATATATATATATATATATATATATATATATATATATATATTATGTAAACTTATCTAAAATATATTTAGTTAGATTAGGTTAAATTAAATTGCGCTTGAAGTTAAATTGGTACAAAATTATTAAATTTTACATAAACATAAATGAAAAAAAATGTATCTTTAAACGTATAAGAGAATATTTTAGAAAAGACTTAATTTTAAATGAGTTCTTGCTAATTGACCAGTTTTTACCTATTCGGTACGACACACACACACACAAAGGTGCACCCAAAGGTGCAGGGAGGCAAAGAATCAGAGTATCAGAGAATGGAAACAGTACAGAAGGCAAAGAACCCAAGTAAACAAAGAGATTAGTAGAAGAGCTAGAAACGAGTATGCACAAGTACGGAGGGAGGCCCAGAAACAGTACGAAAACGACATAGCATCGAAAGTTAAGTCCGACCCGAAACTGATGTTCAGTCACATCAGAAGGAAGACAACAGTCAAGGACCAGGTGATAAGGCTGAGGAGAGAAGATGGGGAACTCACAAGTAATGATCAAGAGGTATGTGAGGAGCTCAACTTGAGGTTTAAGGAAGTATTCACAATGGAGGAAGGAAGGCAGCTGGGTAGACAGGACATGGTTCGTCACCAACAAGGGATGTACCAAGTGCTAGAGGGCATACACACAACTGAGGAGGAAGTGAAGCAGTTACTCAGTGACCTCGATACCTCAAAGGCGATGGGTCCGGACAATATCTCCCCGTGGGTTCTTCGGGAAGGAGCTGAGGTACTGAGTGTGCCACTTACCACAATATTCAACACATCCCTTGAAACTGGGCAGCTACCTGAGGTATGGAAGAAGGCCAACGTAGTCCCCATTTTTAAAAAAGGAGACAGAAAAGAGGCACTAAACTATAGACCGGTGTCACTTACATGTATAGTGTGCAAAGTCCTGGAGAAAATCATCAGGAAAAGAATGGTGGAACACCTTGAGCGGAACAGGATAATAAACACCAGACAGCACGGATTCCGGGATGGCAAATCCTGTGTAACAAACCTCCTAGAGTTCTATGATAAAGTAACAGAGGTAAGGCAGGAGAGAGAAGGGTGGGTTGATTGCATTTTCCTGGACTGCAGGAAGGCCTTCGACACAGTTCCTCACATGAGATTAGTAAAGAAGTTGGAAGAACAAGCAGGTATAACAGGAAGGGCACTGGAATGGATCAGGGAATACCTCAAAGGGAGGCAACAACGGGTCATGGTGCGTGGTGAGGTATCACAGTGGGCGCCTGTGACGAGCGGTGTACCGCAGGGGTCAGTCCTAGGACCAGTGTTATTCCTGGTATATGTAAATGACATGACGGACGGGATAGACTCAGAAGTGTCTCTATTCGCGGATGATGTGAAAATAATGAGGAGAATCACATCGGAAGAGGACCAGGCAGGGCTGCAAACAGACCTGGACAAGCTCGACATCTGGTCTAGCAGTTGGCTTCTCGAATTCAATCCCTCCAAATGCAAAGTCATGAGGATCGGAGAAGGGCAAAGAAGACCGCTGACAGAGTACAAGCTAGGCGGACAAAGGCTACAAACCTCGGCAAAGGAGAAAGACCTTGGAGTGAGTATAACGCCTAGCACGTCTCCGGAGGCACACATCAACCAGATAACTGCGGCAGCATATGGGCGTCTGGCAAACCTTAGATTAGCGTTCCGTTACCTTAACAAGGAATCGTTCAAGACACTGTATACCGTGTACGTCAGGCCCATACTAGAATATGCAGCACCAGTCTGGAACCCACACCTGGTCAAGCACGTAAGGAAACTAGAGAAAGTGCAAAGGTTTGCGACAAGGTTAGTTCCACAACTCAGGGGTCTGTCTTATGAAGAAAGGTTGAGGAAATAGGACTAACAACACTGGAGGAAAGAAGGGTCAGAGGAGACATGATAACGACATACAAAATACTGCGGGGAATTGACAAGGTAGATAGTGACAGGTTGTTTCAGAGAGGGAACACAGAAACAAGGGGACACAACTGGAAGCTGAAGACTCAGATGAGTCAAAGGGATGTCAGGAAACATTTCTTCAGCCACAGAGTAGTCAGGAAGTGGAATGGACTAGAGAAAGATATAGTGGAGGCAGGAACCATACATAGTTTTAAGACAAGGTATGATAAAGCTCATGGAGCAGGGAGAGCAGAGACCCAGTAGCAGACAGCGAAGAGGCGGGGCCAGGAGCTGAGTCTCGACCCCTGCAACCACAATTAGGTGAGTACACACACACACACACACAGAAGTGTGCTAACGTCAAAGTTCAGATGACCCTCCAAACAGTAACATACCCAGCCCTCGTTCACAGTGTAAGCATTGTGCTTTCCACTTGCAGGACTCAAGTCCAGTCAATTGGTTTCTCGAGTCCCTTCATAAATGTTATCCAGCTCACAATCCAACAGCATGGCAAATCGTAAAATCCACTCGCCTTCACTCCTAACATGATCACACATGCCTGTTGGATGTCAAAGTCCCTAACGCTCAAAACCTCCTTTTCAAGTACGACCCCTACCCCTCCCTGTACCCCACATTTATATTGTTTCCTAGTCATTCTATTTTTCTTCATCCTCTCTAAATGTCCAAACCACCTCAACTCCTCTTCTGCCCTCTTTTGGTAACTCCACATCTCCTAATTTCCAAATTTTTATTTATCTGCATAATATTCACACCACACATTGCCCTCAAACATGCCATTTCCACTGCCTCCAGCTTCCTCTTCGCTGCAACATTAAAAGCCCATGCTTCACACTCATACAACAATGTTGGTATCATCATACTCTGATACATTCTCCTTTTTGCCTCCATGGATAAAATTCTGTCTCCCCAGATGGTTCAGTGCACCACCCACCTTCTCCCCTTGGTCACTTCTATGATCCACCTCATAGAACCATCCACCGACAAGTCTCCTCCCAAATATCTGAACACATTTACTTCCTCCGTACTCCCTCTCTCCTGTAGTATAATATCCAATCTCTCATTGTCTATATTTTTTTTTATTCTCCCATCAACCTGCTCTTTCTTATGTTTACTTTTAATTTCCTTCTTTTACCCTCCCAAATTCGTTTACCAACCTTTGCAATTTTTCTTCCGAATTTGCCAATAGCAGCGAGTGTTGGATAAGAACCACCTGTGACAACTTCCTTCCAGACTCACCATCTCTCAATCGCACAACTCTCCCCAACACTCCTGCCTTCACTTATTTTACAACTCCATCTATAAACATGTTAAACAACCATGGTACTTCATATATCCTTGTGTAAGGTCTACTTTTACTGCTCTTGACTACTTTAAGTAACCCACCATCTAGTCCAAACATTTCCAACATCTACCGCATTGCTCTACTATCCACCTCATCATGACTTTTCCGAATCCATAAATGCGATGAAAAGTTTTTCTTTTACCGTTATCTAATGTAAATATTTTTTACGAACGTTCCTCAATGGTTTACATATCTCTACCCTTCCTAAAACCTTGTTCCTCTGCTATCCTACTCTCTGTCTTACTCATAATTCAGTAGGTTTATTTCCCTATAATTCTTGCACTCTGTCTTATCCCCTCTTCTCTTATACACAGGAACTATGCCTGTTCTCTGCAAATCCCTAGGTACTTTATCTTCTTTCATTTGCCGACTTTTTCTCCTTACAATCTTTTTTTACTTCACCATTCCACCAGTTGCTCTTCTTCCCTCCTGCACCCACCCTCCTATACCCACAAACATCTGCTGCACACTAACACTGTATTCATAAATCTACCCCATACCTTCTCCACCTCCTCATTACAGCTACTCTGTCTAGCCAATCTTTCTCTCTAGATTTGTATATATCTTACCCCATATATCTCCTTTATTTTATGAACTTTTACTTTACACTTACCCACGAATGCCATTCTCCTTGTGTCTCATCTTCCTCTTACTCCCACTGTAACTCCCACTAAATAATGATCTGATATATCTGTCGTCCCTCTAAAAACATGCACATCCAGAAGTCTTGCCATCAACATTTTATTTACTAATACACCGTCCAACAAACTGCTATCTAGTATCTGGTACACTTATTTATCCTCTTTTTTCTTAAAATACGAGTTCCCTATTACTTAACCTTTTTCTATACATAATTCAATTAGAAGCCACATTATCATTTACTCTGGCACTACAGTTTGACCTACTACGCCCTCTACAACACTTGGTCCCAATTTAACATTTAGGTCCACCACAATAGTTACTTTCTCACTGGTTTCAAGACTTAACACTCACTCAGAACCTCCCAAAATCTGTTTCTCTCCTCTACACTCTTTTTCTTCCCTAGGTGCATAATCACTTACTATGACCACCTCTCACATATAACCCTTAGTTTAATCCATATAATTCTTGAATTTATACACTTACATTCGCTCTTTTTTTCCTCCATAAATGATCATTTAAGAATTACTTCTATCCCTTCCCAAGCTCCTTAATTTAACTTATTCGTGAAATTGGTTCATTATTCCGAGTGAAGGTCCCTAATTATTCCGAGAGTGAAGGTCCCTAATTAGCAGTCTCTAATAGTACTTCTATGTTTGTATATATTCTTTCAACAAATCGGCCGCCTACCACCAAGGCGGGGTGGCCCGAAGAGAAAAACAAAAGTTTCTTTTTAACTTTAGTAATATATACAGGAGAAGGGGTTACTAGCCCCTTGCTCCCGGCATGTTAGTCGGCTCTTACAACACGCATGGCTTACGGAGGAAGAATTCTGTTCCACTTCCCCATGGAGATAAGAGGATATAAGAACAAGAACTAGTAAGAAAATAGAAGAAAACCCAGAGGGGTGTGTATATATATGCTTGTACATGAATGTGTAAGTAGAAGTAGCAAGACGTACCTGAAATCTTGCATGTTTATGAGACAGAAAAAAGACACCAGCAATCCTACCATCATGTAAAACAATTATAGGCTTTCGTTTTACACTCACTTGGCAGGACGGTAGTACCTCCCTGGGTGGTTGCTGACTACCAACCTAATACCTATATATATATATATATATATATATGAACGTATAACAGTCAAACGTGTTAACTGAAAGCGAGAGTATATTGTAGTAATATTTGCTATGGGAAGTTCATGAAGGCAGAAACACACAGTAAGGGAGGTACAAAAATAAATATATAACAAAAAAAATCACTAAAACATAAAAGTTAAAAATGATAGACGAGAGTTTTTAACCAGTAATTAACCAGGAGGATAAAAACTGGTATTAATGTACAGATATGTTTTGATTTTGTTGGTGAGAGGTCGTAAGTTTTGATTTTGTTGGTGAGAGGTCGTAAGTTTTGATTTTGTTGGTGAGAGGTCGTAAGTTTTGATTTTGTTGGTGAGAGGTCGTAAGTTTTGATTTTGTTGGTGAGAGGTCGTAAGTTTTGATCTTGTTGGTGAGAGGTCGTAAGTTTTGATTTTGTTGGTGAGAGGTCGTAAGTTTTGATTTTGTTGGTGAGAGGTCGTAAGTTTTGATAGTGTTGGAGAGAAGTCGTAAGTTTTGATTGTGTTGGTGAGAGGTCGTAAGTTTTGATAGGGGCTCTGGTGGTCTGGTGGCTAAAGCTCTCGCTTCACACGGCGAGGGCCTGGGTTCGATTCCCAGCCAGGGCAGAAACATTGGGCGTGTTTCTTTACACCTGTTGTCTATGTTCCCCATCAGTAAAATGGGTACCTGGGTGTTAGTCGATTGGTGTGAGTCGCATCCTAGGACACTGACCTAATCTGCCCGAAATGCTCAGCATAACAAGGGACTTTCTATATAGTAGTATGTCACTGATGTCAGCTAGGCCTGTATATCATGTACATGTACTTGTAGTAAATAAAGATATTATTATTATTATTAGTGTTGGTGAGAGGTCGTAAGTTTTGATAGTGTTGGTGAGAGGTCGTAAGTTTTGATAGTGTTGGTGAGAGGTGGTAAGTTTTGATAGTGTTGGTGAGAGGTCGTAAGTTTTGATAGTGTTGGTGAGAGGTCGTAAGTTTTGATAGTGTTGGTGAGAGGTCGTAAGTTTTGATAGTGTTGGTGAGAGGTCGTAAGTTTTGATAGTGTTGGTGAGAGGTCGTAAGTTTTGATAGTGTTGGTGAGAGGTGGTAAGTTTTGATAGTGTTGGTGAGAGGTGGTAAGTTTTGATAGTGTTGGTGAGAGGTCGTAAGTTTTGATAGTGTTGGTGAGAGGTCGTAAGTTTTGATAGTGTTGGGAGAGGTCGTAAGTTTTGATAGTGTTGGTGAGAGGTCGTAAGTTTTGATAGTGTTGGTGAGAGGTCGTAAGTTTTGATAGTGTTGGTGAGAGGTCGTAAGTTTTGATAGTGTTGGAGAGAGGTGGTAAGTTTTGATTGTGTTGGTGAGAGGTCGTAAGTTTTGATAGTGTTGGAGAGAGGTGGTAAGTTTTGATAGTGTTGGAGAGAGGTCGTAAGTTTTGATTGTGTTGGAGAGAGGTGGTAAGTTTTGATTGTGTTGGAGAGGTCGTAAGTTTTGATTGTGAGTCTGAGCTGCCCATCACCTGTGATGGAGCCATGCCAACTATCACACTCGGGGGATTAATGTTTACTACCAGCTGGATTACATAAATGCAATCCCTGGGATTAATTCAGTGCATTTACTAAATCATCTTATGTTATTGCAGAGAGTAAGAAGTATACATGTAAAGTTCCGTATGTCGTGCCGAATAGGTAAAACTTGAGATTTTGGCTTAACTAGCAACGCTCAGAATCATTCTGAACCTAACGAAAAAATTTTTTTATTTCATTGTGTTTGTTTACTAAATTATTGTAAACTTTTCTAAAATGTATTTAGTTGGATTAGGCTAAATTAAATTGCGCTTATTATAATAAGGTTAAGTAAGTTTTCTAAAGTTCTTTTGGTAGAAAATTATTAATTTTTACATTAACATAAATGAGCTAAATATATCTATAAAAATATAAGAGAACTTTTTAGAAAGGACTTAATTTTAAATGAGTTCTTGTTAATTGACCAATTTTAATTATTCGGCACGATTTATACATATATATATATATATATATATATATATATATATAATGCGAGACATAAGGGAAGCGCTTGGAAGTTCACTATTGTTTTCACACTGGGTGTTCTACATTCTACATACTAACATTAACAAGTACTAATATAACATAATTTAACTGACCATCTGAATGATATTACCCACAGTTACCTCTCACAGTTATTCTCTCTCACTCTCTCTCTCTGTCTCTCTCTCACTCTCTCTCTCTCTCTCTCTCTCTCTCTCTCTCTCTCTCTCTCTCTCTCTCTCTCTCTCTCTCTCTCTCTCTCTCTCTCTCTCTCTCCTCTCTCTCACTCTCTCTCACTCTCCTCTCTCTCCTCTCTCTACAAAATACCTCCTCGGGAAGAAAACTTTTTAAACTTGTCGGAGTTAGAACAGTTTGAAAGAGAATTAGGAAGAGAGTATAAGAGAAGTCCAAAGTGAATGTTACCAAGAGTCGAACTGATAGTGTGTGTGTGTGTGTCTGTGTGTGTCTGTGTGTGTCTGTCTGTCTGTTTGTGTGTGTACTCACCTAATTGTACTCACCTAATTGTGGTTGCAGGGGTCGAGACTCAGCTCCTGGCCCCGCCTCTTCCTGTCCGCTACTGGGTCTCTGCTCTCAATGCTCCATGAGCTTTATCATACCTCGTCTTAAAACTATGTATGGTTCCTGCCTCCACTATATCTTTCTCTAGACTATTCCACTTCCTGACTACTCTGTGGCTGAAGAAATGCTTCCTAACATCCC
>WNWK01023415.1:0-27500 GCA_009830355.1 Cherax destructor
ACCTCCAAACTGTAGCATTCCTACTATTAATCCCCAGCTTCTCCTCTGTCTCCTCTCACCAGCTCGTCAAAATCCCATCGGTTTTGATCAGCAGTGCCCTCCTCCACCCCTCTGTTCCTCTGTCTTTCCTCAGGATCTGGTATCCCATTGGAAAGATGACATCTGTTATCATACCTGTGAGCTTGGTTTCTGTGAGAACTATTATGTCCGGTGATTCCTCTTTGACTCTTTCGTGCCTCTCCTCCCACTTATTTGTTATTCCATCAGCATTGGTGTACCATACCTTCAGTTTCCTCTCTAACACTGTGTTTTGGGTGGTCTGTGAGGGTGGGGGACCTGGCGGTGTACTGTGGGATTCTATAGTGGAGTGTTGGGTGGGGACTGTGAGTGTGGGTTGTAGTTTGTGTTGGTATAGTGTGATTGGTTGTTGGGTGTTGGGGATGGTTCTGTGTGTGCTTGCTCTTGTTGCTCTGCCCTCTGTGTGTGTGTGTATGTATGTATTTTTAAAACTTATATTTGAGTGGTACAATGGAACACACGGTTACATATTAACATACATGCTGAACTGCAGACATGGGTATCCCAGCAAACAGGGGTATCCCAGCAGACAGGGTATACCAGCAGGCAGGGCATCCCAGCAGACAGGGGTATCCCAGTAGTCAGGGGGTATCCCAGCAGACAGGGGTATCCCAGCAAACAGGGGTATCCTAGGAGACAGGGGTATCACAGCAGACAGGGTATCCCAGCAGACAGGGCATCCCAGTAAACAGGGGTATCCCGGAAGACATTGGTATCCCAGCAGACAGGGGTATCCCAGAAAACAGGGGTATCCCAGCAGACATTGGTATCCCAGCAGACAGGGATATCCCAGCAAACAGGGGTATCCCAGCAGACATTGGTATCCCAACAGACAGGGGCATCCCAGCAGACAGAGGTATCCCAGCAGACAGGGGGTCTCCCAACAGAGGTATTTCAGCAGACAGGGGTATCCCAGCAGACAGGGGGTATCCCAACAGACAGGGGTACCCCAGCAGACACATTGCATACATATTCAGGAAAGATATCCTCAACCAGGTCGTTGGATCCACAATCAAACATGAGCACAATTATCAACGAATTATTGCATCTCCACTAAGATAATTTTATACCCAATTATATAATTATATCCTCACATATAATCTTTAATAACTCCTCTCCTTCAGTGTCAAAAAAAATGATAACTAACTCCCAGCAGAATTATAGTAATCATCTTAAAGAAATTATTTAATACAGTGATAATCTGAAGAGGAACAGGAGGAGGTACTGGAGTCCGGATTATTCACCCATCCAGTAATTAGCCAGACCCACAGGTGAACGTGACAGCTCTTAGTGCATGAAGGAAGGTTTCAGGACCTGAAGGAAGGTTTCAAGACCTGAAGGAAGGTTTCAGTACCTGAAGGAAGGTTTCAGGACCTGAAGGAAGGTTTCAGTACCTGAAAGAAGGTGTTAGCGCTTAAAGGAAGGTTTCAGTACTTGAAGGAAGGTTTCAGGACCTGAAGGAAGGTTTCAGTACCTGAAGGAAGATTTCAGGACCTGAAGGAAGGTTTCAGTACCTGAAGGAAGGTGTTACCGCTTAAAGGAAGGTTTCAGTACCTGAAGAAAAGTTTCAGTGCTTGAATGGAAGTCTTAAGAAAAAGAATTCCCTTCCACACCATCATCCACCATCATCCACCATCATCCACCATCATCCACCATCATCCACCATCATCCACCATCATTTACCATCATCCACCATCATCCACCATCACCCACCATCATCCACCATCATTTACAATCATCCACCATCATCCACCATCATCCACCATCATCCACCATCATTCACCATCATTCACCATCATCCACCATCATCCACCATCATCCACCATCATCCACCATCCACCACCATCATCCACCATCCACCACCATCATCCACCATCATCCACCATCATCTACCATCATCCACCATCATCCACTATCATCCAACATCATCCACCATCATCCACCATCATCCACCATCATCCCCCATCATCCACCGTCATCCACCATCCTCCACCATCCACCACCATCCACCACCATCATCCACCATCATCCACCATTCACCACCATCATCCACCATCTACCACCATCATCCACCATCATTCACCATCATCCACCATCATTCACCATCATTTACCATCATCCACCATCATACACCATCATCCACCATCCTCCACCATCATCCTCCGTCATCAACTGTCATCCACCGTCATCCACCATCACCCACCATCATCCACCATCATCCACCATCATCCAACATCATCCACCGTCATCCACCATCATCCACCATCCACCACTATCATCCACCATCCACCACCATCATCCACCATCTTCCACCATCATTTACCATCATCCACCATCACCCACCATCATCCACCATCATCCACCGTCATCCACCATCATCCACAATCATCCACAATCATCCACCATCATCCACCATCATGCATTATCATCCACCGTCATCCACCATCCACTACCATCATCCACAATCATCCACCATCCACCACAATCATCCACCATCCACCACCATCATCCTCCATCATCCACCATCATTCACCATCGTCCACAATCATCCACCATCATCCACCATCATCCGCCATCATCCACCGTCATCCACCGTCATCCACCATCACCCACCATCACCCACCGTCACCCACCATCATCCACCATCATCCACCATCATCCACCATCATCCACCGTCCTTCACCATCATCCATCATCATCCACCATCATGCACCGTCATCCACCATCATTCACCGTCATCCACCGTCATCTACCATCATCCACCATCATCCATCATCATCCACCATCATCCACCATCATCCACCATCATCCACTGTCATTCACCATCATCCACCATCATGCAACATCATCCATTATCATTAAACCATCATCCACCATCCACCACCATCACCCACCATCATCCACCACCATTACCCACCACCATCCGCCACCATCCACCAACCACCCCTCCTCATTTTCCTTTCACACCTACTTTAACCCCACCCCTCTCTCCCACCCCTCACCCCCCTCCTCCTCTAACTAGAAGCAGCAGAGCTTGGCGCCGTCTACTAGAAGATGTGAACACTATTATCTGTAAACACAAGAAGAAGAAGAAGAAGAAGAGAAGAAGAAGAAGAAGAAGAAGAAGAATTATGACTGGATCTGTTAGATAGGAGGAGGAAGAGGAGAGGAAGATGTGTGGTTGAGTTTCAATCTCCAAGGAAGAATGACACCTCTTCGGTTCTTTTAGAAGAGGGAGGGGGAGTACTGGTTGAGGGAGAGGGGTGGAACCTAGGGGAGGAACATGGGAGAGGGAGAGAAGGGGAAGAGAGGGGAGGGGGAGGGACGGGAGAGGGGAGGGATGGGTCAGAAAGCAGGCTAAAGGTAGGTAATTAGGAGACTCTTGTTAAATAAACAGACCAGACAACTACCACTACCACCACTACCATCACTTCCAACACTACAACTACCACCACTACCATCACTATCATCACTACCACCACTACCATCACTACCACCACTACAACCACTACCATCACTACCACCACTACCACCACTACCACCACTACCACCACTACCACCACTACCATCACTACCACCACTACCATCACTACCACCACTACCATCACTACTATCACTACCATCACTACCACCACTACTACCACTACCATCACTACCATCACTACCACCACTACCATCACTACAACCACTACCACCACTACCATCACTACCACCATAACTATCACTACCATCACTACCACCACTACCACCACTACCACCACTACCACCACTACCACCACTACCACCACTGCCATCAATACCAGCACTACCACCACTACCACCACTACCACCACTACCACCACTACCACCACTACCACCACCACTACCATCACTACCATCACTACCACCACTACCACCACTACCACCACTACCACCACTACCACCACCACTACCACCACTACCACCACTACCACCACCACTACCACCACTACCACCACTACCACCACTACCACCACTACCACCACTACCACCACTACCACCACCACTGCCACCACTACCATCACTACCACTGATGATCTTTTTCACATTTCATAAAACTAAGTGCTTCCTGTTTTACTGGAGAGAGAGAGAGAGAGAGAGAGAGAGAGAGAGAGAGAGAGAGAGAGAGAGGGGAGAGAGAGAGAAGAGGAGAAAAAGAGAAAGAGAGAGAGAGAGAGAGAGAGAGAGAGAGAGAGGAGAGAGAGAGAGGAGAGAGAGAGAGAAAGAGAGAAAGAGAGAAGAGAGAGAGAGAGAGGAGAAAGGAGAGAAGAGAGAGAGAGAAAAGAGAGAGAGAGAAAAGAGAGAGAGAAGAGAGAGAGAGAGAGAGAGAGAGAAGAGAGAGAGAGAGAGAGAGAGAGAGAGAGAGAGAGAGAGAGGAGAGAGAGAGGGCAGACAGACAGACAGTTCAACATCTTTCCTCCCTACCTCTCTCCCCCTTCACTTTCTCCCTCTCTCTTTTCTCACCTCCCTCTACTTCTGTCTTTCCTTCTATTTAATCCCCATTTTTGAAAGTTAAGGGTGTCGTAGGCTGTCTTTACACCCCTTTGATAACTGTGGCAAAACATCTCTTTACTCTCTTCACCCTTACATAGTCAGGGGTGTCTCGAGCCCTCACTACCTTCCTCACTCTTACATAGTCAGGGGTGTCTGGAGCCCTCACTATCTTCCTCACCCTTACATAGTCAGGGGTGTCTGGAGCCCTCACTACCTTCCTCACCCTTACATAGTCAGGGGTGTCTGGAGCCCTCACTACCTTCCTCACCCTTACATAGTCAGGGGTGTCTGGAGCCCTCACTACCTTCCTCACCCTTACATAGTCAGGGGTGTCTGGAGCCCTCACTATCTTCCTCACCCTTACATAGTCAGGGGTGTCTGGAGATCTCACTATCTTCCTCACCCTTACATAGTCAGGGGTGTCTGGAGCCCTCACTACCTTCCTCACCCTTACATAGTCAGGGGTGTCTGAGCCCTCACTACCTTCCTCACCCTTACATAGTCAGGGTGTCTGGAGCCCTCACTATCTTCCTCACCCTTACATAGTCAGGGGTGTCTGGAGCCCTCACTATCTTCCTCACCCTTACATAGTCAGGGGTGTCTGGAGCCCTCACTACCTTCCTCACCCTTACATAGTCAGGGGTGTCTGGAGCCCTCACTACCTTCCTCACCCTTACATAGTCAGGGGTGTCTGGAGCTCTCACTATCTTCCTCACCCTTACATAGTCAGGGGTGTCTGGAGTCCTCATTACCCTTCTCACCCTTACATAGTAAGGGGTGTCTGGAGTCCTCCTTACCCTTACATAGTTTGGAGTGTCTGGAGCCCTCACTACCTCCCTTACCCTTTGATAGTTAGGGGCACCTGGGTAAGGGGTCTGGGTGGACCATAAAAGAGGTGCTCCATTGAAGAGAGTTAACGTTAAGGAAGTTCTGAAGATGCTGTAGGTTTGAGAAGCTGTGGCCGGTGCTCAGCGTCGGAGGGGCACTAATCACAGCCCTCTCTCCCACTTTGTCATTGAGTGCTGTCCTATACTGGTAATGTATTACTCGAATTTGCATTTAATTATAGTGTTGGCTGGGAGAGATACACCACCAGTGGATGCCAGCCCAGCTCTCCAGGCAAGGTGGGCACAAGTGGTGGTGGTGGTGCTGCAGGTGGTGGTGGTGGTGGTGGTAGTGCTGCTGCAGGTGGTGGTAGTGATGGTGGTCGTTCTGCAGGTGGTGGTGGCAGTGGTGGTAAAATTACTGGTGCTGTTATTGCTGGAGGGGATAAGGTTACTGGTGCTGCTGCTGCTGTTGGTGCTGCTTTTTGGATTTCGAGTGCTGCAATTGCTGTTACTGTTGCTGAAACAATTGTTGCTGCAACAATTGCTGCTGCTGCAACAGTTACTGCTGCTGCTGCTACTGCCTCTATTTCTGCAGCTGCCTCTCCGTCACCTTGCTTGTGCCATCCTCAGGCTCAGCATCACACGTCTTGGCTCCTCAGACATCACCGTCAAACATGGATCATAAATGAAAGATTTCGTAAGGAAAAAAAACTATTGCAAACCTGTAGTTACAGCTAACGATTTTTTTTTTGTACACAGAAAGTTCTTGAAATACGTCTTGGCCTCCCTGGCCGGAGTCTTGACCCACCTTGTCCAGTTTCTTGGCCGACACACAAAGGGCAAAGAGGAGATAAGTAGGTGGGAATTAGTTCAGAAAATTCTGAAAGCCTCAGTAGTCTGTCATGTCACTAGTGGCCCTCTTACTCGGAAATGTTAGTTTTTGCAAGTGTTCGACGAGGCAAAACATCAATCAATATATATATATATATATATATATATATATATATATATATATATATATATATATATATATATATATATATATATATATATTATATATATATATATATATGTGTGTGTGTGTGTGTGTGTGTGTTTGTGTGTGTGTGTGTGTGCGTGTGCGTGTGTTATAAATGAATCACAAATTCATCTTTTTTTTTTTGGCTAGGCCAGAGTGACCGAGCACAACAATCATCACTGGGGTGGCATCTGGGGTGGCATCTGGGGTGGCATCCAATAGAAAGCTTAAACAATAAGAACAACTTCCGGGAAAATTAAATAACTTGCACGACAATTATCCTCCAGTGTTTACATCAATGATGTTGCTGTGTTACTGAAGAAACATCCTAGGAAAGATGATTTGTGAGTGATGTTAGTGCAGCAGTGATGTCAGGTCAGCAGTGATGTTAGTGCAGCAGTGATGTTAGTGCAGGAGTGATGTTAGTGCAGCAGTGATGTTAGTGCAGCAGTGATGTTAGTGCAGCAGTGATGTTAGTGCAGCAGTGATGTTAGTGCAGCAGTGATGTTAGTGCAGAGTGATGTTAGTGCAGCAGTGATGTTAGTGCAGCAGTGATGTTAGTGCAGCAGTGATGTTAGTGCAGCAGTGATGTCAGGTCAGCAGTGATGTTAGTGCAGCAGTGATGTTAGTGCAGCAGTGATGTGGATGTGAGGTGCAGCAGTGATGTTAGTGCAGCAGTGATGTTAGTGCGCAGTGATGTTAGCAGCAGTGATGTTAGTGCAGCAGTGATGTTAGTGCAGCAGTGATGTTAGTGCGCAGTGATGTTAGTGCAGCAGTGATGTTAGTGCAGCAGTGATGTTAGTGCAGCAGTGATGTTATGCTGCAGTGATGTTAGCAGCTGATGTTAGTGCAGCAGTGATGTTGAGCGGTATGTTCAGGTGATGTTTAGCATGCAGCAGTGATGTTAGTGCAGCAGTGATGTTAGTCAGCAGTGATGTTAGTGCAGCAGGTGTAGTCTTGAGCAGCAGTGATGTTGTGCGCAGTGATGTTAGTGCAGCAGTGATGTTAGTGCAGCAGTGATGTTAGTGCGCAGTGATGTTGAGGTCGGCAGTGATGTTAGTGCAGCAGTGATGTTAGTGCAGCAGTGATGTTAGTGCAGCAGTGATGTTAGTGCAGCAGTGAAGTTAGTGCAGCAGTGATGTTAGTGCAGCAGTGATGTTAGTGCAGCAGTGATGTTAGTGCAGCAGTGATGTTAGTGCAGCAGTGATGTTAGTGCAGCAGTGATGTTAGTGCAGCAGTGATGTCAGGTCAGCAGTGATGTTAGTGCAGCAGTGATGTTAGTGCAGCAGTGATGTTAGTGCAGCAGTGATGTTAGTGCAGCAGTGATGTTAGTGCAGCAGTGATGTTAGTGCAGCAGTGATGTTAGTGCAGCAGTGATGTTAGTGCAGCAGTGATGTTAGTGCAGCAGTGATGTTAGTGCAGCAGTTGATGTTAGTGCAGCAGTGATGTTAGTGCAGCAGTGATGTTAGGTGCAGCAGTGATGTTAGTGCAGCAGTGATGTTAGTGCAGCAGTGATGTTAGTGCAGCAGTGATGTTAGTGCAGCAGTGATGTTAGGCAGCAGTGATGTTAGTGCAGCAGTGATGTTGAGTGCAGCAGTGATGTTAGTGCAGCAGTGATGTTAGTGCAGCAGTGATGTTAGTGCAGCAGTGATGTTAGTGCAGCAGTGATGTTAGTGCAGCAGTGATGTTCAGTGCAGCAGTGATGTTAGTGCAGGCAGTGATGTTAGTGCAGCAGTGATGTTAGTGCAGCAGTGATGTTGTGCAGCAGTGATGTTAGTGCAGCAGTGATGTTAGTGCAACAGTGATGTTAGTGCAGCAGTGATGTTAGTGCAGCAGTGATGTTAGTGCAGCATTGATGTTAGTGCAGCATTGATGTTAGTGCAGCAGTGATGTTAGTGCAGCAGTGAAGTTAGTGCAGCAGTGATGTTAGTGCAGCAGTGATGTTAGTGCAGCAGTGATGTTAGTGCAGCAGTGATGTTAGTGCAGCAGTGACGTTAGTGTGCAGCAGTGATGTTAGTGCAGCAGTGATGTTAGTGCAGCAGTGATGTTAGTGCAGCAGTGATGTTAGTGCAGCAGTGATGTTAGTGCAGCAGTGATGTTAGTGCAGCAGTGATGTTAGTGCAGCAGTGATGTTAGTGCAGCAGTGATGTTAGTGCAGCAGTGATGTTAGTGCAGCAGTGATGTTAGTGCAGCAGTGATGTTAGTGCAGCAGTGATGTTAGTGCAGCAGTGATGTCAGGTCAGCAGTGATGTTAGTGCAGCAGTGTTGTTAGTTCAGCAGTGATGTCAGGTCAGCAGTGATGTTAGTGCAGCAGTGATGTCAGGTCAGCAGTGATGTTAGTGCAGCAGTGATGTTAGTGCAGCAGTGATGTTAGTGCAGCAGTGATGTTAGTGCAGCAGTGACGTTAGTGCAGCAGTGATGTTAGTGCAGCAGTGATGTTAAAGCAGCAGTGATGTTAGTGCAGCAGTGATGTTAGTGCAGCAGTAATGTTTGAGCAGCAGTGATGTTAGTGCAGCAGTGATGTTAGTGCAGCAGTGATGTCAGGTCAGCAGTGATGTTAGTGCAGCAGTGATGTCAGGTCAGCAGTGATATTAGTGCAGCAGTGATGTTAGTGCAGCAGTTATGTTAGTGCAGCAGTGATGTTAGAGCAGCAGTGATGTTAGTGCAGAAGTGATGTTAGTGCAGCAGTGATGTTAGTGCAGCAGTGATGTTAGTGCAGCAGTGATGTCAGGTCAGCAGTGATGTTAGTGCGTTAGTGCAGCAGTGATGTTAGTGCAGCAGTGATGTTAGTGCAGCAGTGATGTTAGTGCAGCAGTGATGTTAGTGCAGCAGTGATGTCAGGTCAGCAGTGAAGTTAGTGCAGCAGTGATGTTAGTGCAGCAGTGATGTTAGTGCAGCAGTGATGTTAGTGCAGCAGTGATGTTAGTGCAGCAGTGATGTTAGTGCAGCAGTGATGTCAGGTCAACAGTGACACAGAAGCAACACATGGTGTGTGTGTTAATGCAACAGTGACACAGAAGCAACACATGGTGTGTGTGTTAATGCAAAAGTGACACAGGAACAACACATGGTGTGTGTGTTAATGCAAAAGTGACACAGGAACAACACCAGGCTATGTAACAAGTCATAAAGCAAAACATTTGACACTCATGAATAGAAACGATAGCAAAATTACTATCTTCTTTTTCAATATTTACATTATTTGCATCCAACGATCTCTCATAATATATTTGTCGCTCAATGAATTACATTAGTTTTAGTGTGTCGACACTGGCTGACACCTACATCCATCACAGTGTTGGGCGACAGGGAGGAGCTGCTGACCACAGGGAGGAGTACAAGATCAGCAAGTACAGGGACATAAGCCAACAGTATCAATTTGTCCCAGTGGGATCAGAGACCTTGGGAGCGTGGAGAAAAAATGCAACACGTTTCCTTAAGGAACTGGGTTCCAGACTCATCGACACCACCAGGGACCCAAGGGCAGCCACGTTCATGTTCCAGCGTCTCAGCGTGGCCATCCAGAGAGGAAACGCATGCTGCATACTTGGCTCGCGTCCGGCTTCGGGGGAGCTGGAGGAGATTCATAATCTTTGATATATTGTACCATTTTATTCATGTTCATGTTTTCCATTGATGTATTCTGTCTATTAATAAAGCATTCCATCATTATATATAGGGGGTGGTAGGAGAAGAAAATATTCAAACAGCTCCGGGGAGAACCTTGAGTTTTCCCTGAGGTACGTTTATTGTCTTCTCTGAGGATGAGGGTCCCCAACAAAGTTCTAGAGGTGGTACCTCCTATATATATATATATATATATATATATATATATATATATATATATATATATATATATATATATATATATATATATATATATATATATATATACAAACACTGATCTCTGGCAGAAGGTGACTCGAACCTACGAACCTTGCAACAAGGTACGCAGTGCTTTACCGACCGTACCACACTGGTCAATACCTTGGCACCCAGCTGACACTAGACGTTGATCCAAGGCAGCCAGCTTTCAGGCAGGTGGCTTACAGCTTTTCATCTCATCCCCTGCATGCATCGACACAACTAGAGATTTTTACAATGCTAGGAATTCGCAAGAACAGGCGAAATATTCACAAACACTGATCTCTGGCTTGTGTGGTACGGTCGGTAAAGCACTACGTACCTTGTTGCAAGGTCGTAGGTTCGAATCTCCTTCAGCCAGAGATCAGTGTTTGTGAATATTTCGCCTGTTCTTGCGAATTCTAGCATATATATATATATATATATATATATATATATATATATATATATATATATATATATATATATATATATATATATATATATACATATATATTATATCATATGATATATATATTATATATATATATATATATATATATATATATATATATATATATATATATATATATATATATATATATATATATATATATATTAACAAACATTTATCTCAGGCCGGAGGAGACTCGAACCTACGATCTTCTGGACAATGTATGTAGTAGTATTCACACCATACCAGAGAAGACAATACTCGGGCGCCCAGCCACAGAATTCTTCATGGGATAATTACTGAAGTGAATATTCGCGTTTCAGTGACAAATCTGTGACCATTATTAGGATCCGTTTCTGGAAGATGACTTAATAGTGTTTAAATCATACAAAAAGTCTTCGAATATAGATTTAAATTATCAAAATATGAGAAAAGATTTAAAAAGAGAGTCAGCGGGAGATTATCTCCGACTAAGATAGCTGCCAGGAAACATGGTTCTCCTGTCGAAATAAACACCAGCACGCAGCAACACACAGCGAAAGCAGCCAAACACACAAACACAGTAAACACAACGCCAGTACACACACCGAACAAACACAACGCCAGTACACAGGTACACACTTTAAACAAACACAGCACCAGTACAAAAGAACACTGAACAAATGCAGCACCAGTACACAGGAATACTGAACAAACACAGCACCAGTACACAGGAACACTGAACAAACACAGCACCAGTACACAGGAACACTGAACAAACGCAGCACCAGTACACAGGAACACTGAACAAACGCAGCACCAGTACACAATAACACTGAACAAACACAGCACCAGAGACACCGTGTCTGGCCAGAGTCGTAAAGCAGAGACTGGTCTGCCGCTGCTTAGCGTCGTGTAGGAGAGCATAATGTCATTGAACAGAGAGAGAATTTTACAACCACGCCAAGCATAGAGCATAAACGAGCGTGCATTTTTAAACTCATAATCATCCTGGATAGACACGAAGCTCGGATGACCCCCCCCTCCTTTGTACCTCCTAACCCACCTCCAGCTGCCCCTCCAACTACCCCTAACCCACTTCCAGCTGCCCCTAACCCACCTCCAGCTGCCTCTAACCCACCTCCCTAGCCACTCCAAACTACATTATTCATGTTATAAGCAGTTACTGTTGAGCTTCCGTGAGCGACTATACACTGCCTCTCTGACATGTCGTAAAATGTGAAGACTCGATTCATCTCTCTTTTATTTGTAAGTAAAATCCTTTGTGATGAATAAAATGTGCATAAGAAGGTACACACACAAACACACAAGCACACAAACACACAAGCACACAAACACACGGGACAGTTCATGTTCACATAGGTTTGCCAGGACGGGTCCTGGCCCGGGTCTTCTCCATGTGGTGGCCCAGCAACGGGACACTTGCTGAAGATCTGGAAGACAGTGAATGCAGTGTCTATACTGAAGAAAGGAGACAGACAGGAAGCACTGAACTATAGACCAGTTTCACTGATATGATCACCGTGCAAGGTCATGGAAGAGATCGTCAGAAACTGAGTGTCAGAACACTGGACAGATGTGGGTTCACAAACAATAACCAGCACAGCTTCAGAGAGAGCAAATCATGTCTTACCGAACTGTTGGAGATTTATGACAAACTAACAGAAGTGAGACAGGAGAGAGTGATGGGTTGACTGCAATTTCCCAGACTGCAAGAGGGCAATCGATACTCTACCCCACAAAGGGCTCGGGTAAAAACTTGAAATGCAAGCAATAATAAGATGGAACGTACTCTGGTGGATCAAAGAGTAATTTTAGGGAAGAAAGCAAAGAGTCATTGCGAGGGAAGAGACATCAGAATGGGAAAAGTAGCAAATGTGTTTCCAAAAAGATAGGTATTAGAACTGTTTCTGGTTTATGGGAATGCCAAACCAGGTGGCACTGAATCATTTGTACCCGTTTTTGCTGATGATGTCAAACTAATGAGAAGAAGAATAGTTAAGAACAAGGAAAGACTTCAAATGGATATGCAAAAACTGAAAGATTGGTCAGATAAAGGCTGCTTTAATTCAACCCCAGCAATGCAATTAGCAAGAAGATCGGACACGGAGTATAAACTCGGGACACAGAAGCTGCAAAACACACTCAAAAGAGAAGGACTTAGGTATGAGCACAGTGCCTAGTTCATCTCCAGAATCGATAAAATACAGAATCTCTGCGCTCTATTGGAAAGAGATGACCTCACACAGCACCCGTAAAGGCTTTACCCTCATTCGCTTCTGCACAGTTATCTTCCTAAACGGATTGTCAGTCCATCCTCGTTCAAGATATTGAAACCGAGAACGTCACTACTTATAACAGCTGTTTTATCTACCGAGAACGTCACTACTTATAACAGCTGTCTTTATCTACCGAGAACGTCACTACTTATAACAGCTGTTTTTATCTACCGAGAACGTCACTACTTATAACAGCTGTCTTTATCTTCCTCTGATATATGTTCTTGTACCACGTCAACACCTCTCCGCCACTGAAATTTAATTTGGGATTCTGTGTTTTGAATTACAGTATTTTTATTATCCCCAGTATGTAAATGGTTATCTTTGTTGATACACTCCATGTCTAAAATTATTTGTTATATTGACATATCATTAATCAGAGTCATCTCAAAAAATCTTGCAGATGTCAGGATTCATCTGGGTAGCTTCCGGAAATCTTTTTACACGTAACTTAATGGTGTTAGAACTGTTAACGTCGTTATGTGAGGGAATCGTCTTTGCAGATCTAAGTTCGTCTAAGTAAGGAAAACTTTAAAAATCTTGTTTCAAAGATTTTTGTTGTCTTTATCTCCAAATAAAGTTATCTCTAACAGAAAAAAATTAACTGAGTATATGAAATTCTTAGTGTAACATAACTTAGAAAAAAGATCAACTCCACGACTACGGTGCTCGTCACTCCAACTCCACGACTACGGTGTTCGTCACTCCAACTCACACTACGGTGCTCGTCACTCCAACTCCACGACTACGGTGTTCGTCACTCCAACTCCACGACTACGGTGCTCGTCACTCCAACTCCACGACTACGGTGCTCGTCACACCAACTCCACAACTACGGTGCTCGTCACACCAACTCCACAACTACGGTGCTCGTCACACCAACTCCACAACTACGGTGCTCGTCACACCAACTCCACAACTACGGTGCTCGTCACACCAACTCCACAACTACGGTGCTCGTCACACCAACTCCACAACTACGGTGCTCGTCACAACAACTCCACAACTACGGTGCTCGTCACACCAACTCCACAACTACGGTGCTCGTCACACCAACTCCACAACTACGGTGCTCGTCACACCAACTCCACAACTACGGTGCTCGTCACAACAACTCCACAACTACGGTGCTCGTCACACCAACTCCACAACTACGGTGCTCGTCACACCAACTCCACAACTACGGTGCTCGTCACACCAACTCCACAACTACGGTGCTCGTCACACCAACTCCACAACTACGGTGCTCGTCACACCAACTCCACAACTACGGTGCTCGTCACAACAACTCCACAACTACGGTGCTCGTCACACCAACTCCACAACTACGGTGCTCGTCACAACAACTCCACAACTACGGTGCTCGTCACATCAACACCAAGGCTGTGGCACTGATTACCTCATCTTTGTACATAGTTCTACTGTCTTCAAACAATGTCCTAGAATTTGTATTGATAAAGACACTGGAGGGCGAAACGTCTACAATAAAGACACCCAGATGTTGCACATGTGTCTTTATTTCATCTTGACTGTATTGTGTACTATTCTTGTACAACATCTCGTATTGTTTGAGATGAACGAGAAGACAAAGGCGAGACGATAAGCATCCAACTAAGATAACTATTTTATATATATTATGATATCTAATACCTGAAACTTAATATTCAACTATAAAATTAACATTTCTCCATTTTGATAAATAAAGTGTAACAAACATTTGTCAGTGATCAGTAATAGCCCACACGGACACAAAAACTCAGAAGATTAATTGATCTGAATATTTTCAAACTCCTTTCGAGACCCTCTTTAGAAGATCAGATTTTAAATTTTTTCCAACATTATGGATACACAAAAGGCATAAGAACTAGGCCCCAAAAGGGTTTACAGGAATATATCTAGATTTATATCTACTGATCACTTATCTGTTACAAGCAAATTTAGGACATTTGCTTAATATATCTGGTATCATATTTTCATTAATAATATATCTTGACATGTTAATGGATTATTACACTGTCTCTATATTCTTCAATAAATGGACAATTAGACACAGAGTTCAAGATAGTGACCATAAGACAGGTCAGATACTTTACATTTGGTATGTCAACACTCAACTGCTCTTCAGAAGGGGATCGAAATATACAGAAATGTTAATCTTCTGAGTTTCTGTCTTCTGGTGACTTATTACTGAGCATTTCTTCTTAGAAGACCCAGTCTGTTTAACAAGTGATGTTTATTACAAGACGAAGGACTCACAGAAATGTTTTCTAAAACTATTAAGAGAAATTATTTTATAAATTAAAGTTTAATATTTAGGGAAGATGATTATTTTATTTTTGTAATGAAAAATAAAAACGGATTTAATTTTGTTATTAAGGAAGGTAATTAAAATTGGCGAAATATTTAGGACGTGAAATTATTATTATTATTATTTTATTATTATTATTATTATTATTATTATTATTATTATTATTATTATTATTATTATTATTATTATTATTATTATTATTATTAATATTAATATTATTATTATTAATATTATTATTTTTTTATTATTATTATTAACATCGGCCGTTTCCCACCAAGGCAGGGTGGCCCAACAAAGAAAAACTTTCATCATCATTCACGCCATCACTGTCTTGCCAGAGGCGTGCTTACACTACAGCTGCAAAACTGCAACATTAACACCCCTCCTTCAGAGTGCCGGCACTGTACTTCCCATCTCCAGGACTCAAGTCCGGCCTGCAGGTTTCCTGAATCCCTTCATAAATGTTACATTGCCTACACTCCAACAGCACGTCAAGTTCTAAAAACCATTTGTCTCCATTCGCTCCTATCTAACACGCTCACGCACGCTTTCTAGAAGTCCAAGCCCCTCGCACACAAAACCTCATTTACCCTCTCCCTCCAACCTTTTCTAGGCCGACCCCTACCCCGCCTTCCCTCCACTACAAATTTATACACTCTCGAAGTCATTCTATTTTGTTCCATCCTCTCTATATGTCCAAACCATCTCAACAACCCCTCCTCAGCTCTCTGGATAATAGTTTTGGTAACCCCACACCTAATCCTAATCTCCAAACTACGGATTATCTGCATTATATTCACACAACACATTGCCCTCAGACACGACATCTCCACTGCCTCCAGCCTTCTCCTTGTTGCAACATTCACAACCCATGTCTCACACCCATACAAGAGTGTTGGTATAACTATACTCTCATACATTCCCCTCTTTGCTTTCATGGATAAAGTTCTCTGTCTCCACAAGCTCCTCAGTGCACCACTCACCTTTTTCCACTCATTAATTCTATGATTCACCTCATCCTTCATATACCCATCTGCTGACACATCCACTCCCAAATATCTGAACACATTCACCTCCTCCATACTCTCTCCCTCCAATCTGATATCCAATCTTCCATTATCTAATTTTTTTGTTATCCTCATCACCTTACTCTTTCCAATATTCACTTTTAATTTCTTTCTTTTACACACCCTACCAAACTCATCCACCAACCTCTGCAACTTCTCTTCAGAATCTCCCAAAAGCACAGTGTCATCAGCAAAGAGCAACTGTGACAACTCCCAGTTTGTGTTAGATTCTTTATTTTTTAACCCCACACCTCTTGCCAACACCCGAGCATTCACTTCTCTTACAACTCCATCTATAAATTTATTAAACAACCATGGTGACATCATACATCCCTGTCTAAGGCCTACTTTTACTGGGAAATAATCTCCCTCTCTCCTACATACTCTAACCTGAGCCTCACTATCCTCGTAAAAACATTTCACCGCTTTCAATAAAATACCTCTTATTCCATACATTTGCAACATCTGTCACATTGCCCCTCTATCCACCCTATCATATACCTTTTCCAAATCCATAAATACCACAAACACCTCTTTACCTTATCTAAATATTGTTCACCTATATGTTTCACTGTAAACACTTGGTCTACACACCCCCTACCCTTCCTAAAACCTCCTTGTTCATCCGCTATCCTGCTCTCCGTCTTACTCCTAATTCTTTCAATAATAACTCTACCATACACTTTACCTGGTATACTCAACAGACTTATTCCCCTATAATTTTTACACTCTCTTTTGTCCCCTTTGCCTTTATACAAAGGAACTATGCATGCTCTCTGTCAATCCCTAGGTACCTTACCCTCTTCCATACATTTATTAAACAAAAATACTAACCACTCTAAAACTATATCCCTACTATATCTGCCTTAACATTTCTATCTTTATCCCATCAATCCCAGCTGCTTTACCCTCTTTCATTCTACCCACTGCCTCACGAACTTTCCCCACACTCACAACTGGTTCTTCCTCACTCCTATAAGATGTTATTCCTCCTTACCCTATACACGAAATCACAGCTTCCCTATCTTCATCAACATTTAACAATTCCTCAAAATATTCCCTCCATCTTCCCGATACCTCTAACTCTCCATTTAATAACTCTCCTCTCCTATTTTTAACTGACAAATCCATTTGTTCCCTAGGTTTTCTTAACTTGTTAATCTCACTCCAAAACTTTTTCTTATTTTCAACAAAATTTGTTGATAATATCTCACTCACCCTCTCATTTGTTCTCTTTTTACACTCTTTTTCTCTCCATATACTCCTCCCTCCTCGCATCACTTCTGCTTTGTAAAAACCTCTCATCATCATTCCACCAATCGCTCTTCTTCCCTCCCACACCCACTTTCCTATAACCACAAACTTCTGCGGAACACTCTAACACTATATTCTTAAACTTACACCATACCTCTTCTACCCCACTGATTATACTCTCGCTAGCCCATCTGTCCTCCAACAGTTGTTTATATCTTACCCTAACCGCCTCCTCCTTTAGTTTATAAATATTCACTTCTCTCTTACTTACTCTTTCCATTCTCCTTGTATCCCATCTACCTTTTACTCTCACTGTAGCAACAACTAAAAAGTGATCTGATATATCTGTGGCTCCTCTATAAACATGTACATCCTGAAGTCTACCCAACAGTCTTTTATCTACCAATATGTAGTCCAACAAACTACTGTCATTTCGCCCTACATCAAATGCTCCCCATTATCATTTACACCTGGTACCCCAAACTTACCTACCACACCCTCTCTAAACGCTTTTCCTACTTTAGCATTTATGACTCCTACCACGATTACTCTCTCACTTGGCTCAAAAGCTCCTACACATTCGCTTAACATCTCCCAAAATCTCTCTCTCTCCTCTACACTGCTCTCTTCTCCAGGTGCATATGCACTTATTATGACCCACTTTTCACATCCGACCCTTATTTTAATCCACATAATCCTTGAATTTACACATTTATTTTCCCTCTTCTCCTTCAATAACTGATCCTTCAACATTATTGCTACGCCTTCCTTAGCTCTAACTCTCTCAGATACTCCTGACTTAATCCCATTTATTTCTCCCCACTGAAACTCGCCTACCCCCTTCAGCTTTGTTTCGCTTAGGGCCAGACATCCAACTTCTTTTCATTCATAACATCAGCAATCATCTCTTTCTTATCATCTGCACTACATCCACGCACATTCAAATATCCCAGTTTTATGAAGTTTTTCCTTTTGTTGTTTTTAGTAATTTATACAGGAGAAGGGGTTACTAACCCATTGCTCCCGGCATTTAGTCGCTTCTTACGACACGCATAGCTTACGGAGGAAGAATTCTGTTCCACTTCCCCATGGAGATAAGCAGAAATAAACAAGAACAAGAACTAGGAAGAAAAATAGAAGAAAAACCCAGAGGGGTTAGTATATATATGCTTGTACATACATGTGTAGTGTGACCTAAGTGTAAGTAGGAGTAGCAAGACATACCTGCAACTTTGCATGTTTATGAGACAGAAAAAGACACCAGCAATCCTACCATCATGCAAAACAATTACAGGTTTATGTTTCACACTCATTTGGTAGGACGGTAGTACCTCCCTGGGTGGTTGCTGTCTACCAACCTTCTACATTAACCTACTACATCATCATTATTATTAGTATAATTATTTTAATTATTATTATTATTATTATTATTATTATTATTATTATTATTATTGTTGTTGTTGTTGTTGTTGTTGTTGTTATTATAAATGACTTCGAGAGTGTATAAATCTGTAGTGGAGGGAAGGCGGGGTAGGGGTCGGCCTAGAAAAGGTTGGAGGGAGGGGGTAAAGGAGGTTTTGTGTGCGAGGGGCTTGGACTTCTAGCAAGCGTGTTTGAGCGTGTTAGATAGGAGCGAATGGAGACAAATGGTTTTTAGGACTTGACGTGCTGTTGGAGTGTAGGCAAGGTAACATTTATGAAGGGTTTCAGGGAAACCGGCAGGCCGGACTTGATTCCTGGAGATGGGAAGTACAGTGTCTGCACTTTGAAGGAGGGGTGTTAATGTTGCAGTTTTATAACTGTAGTGTAAGAGCGCATCTGGTAAGACAGTGATGGAGTGAATGATGATGAAAGTTTTTCTTTTTCGGGCCACCCTGCCTTGGTGGGAAGCGGCCAATGTGTTAATAATAATAATAATAATAATAATAAAAAATTAATAAAATAATAATAATAATATTATTATTATTATTATTTTATTATTATTATTATTATTATTATTATTATTATTATTATTGGTATTATTGTTATTATTATTATTGTTATTATTATTATTGTTAGTTTTATTATAATTATTGTTTTCGTTATTATAATAATTATCATTATTTATTATTATTAATATTATTTTGATTATAATAATAATTATTAATATTATTTTGATTATAATAATAATCATTATTATTATTGTTATTATTATTATTATTATTATTATGATTGTTATTATTGTTATTATTATTATTGTTATTATAATTATTGTTAGTTTTATTATAATTATTGTTTTTGTTATTATAATAATTATCATTATTTACTATTATTAATTTTATTTTGATTATAATAATAATTATTAATATTATTTTGATTATAATAATAATCATTATTATTATTATTACTATTATTAGATCTTACATGAATTACCAAAAATTCAAATATTCCATTTGCCTGGATGACATGAGAGCTCAGCTTTTAAGTGTTTTGAATTTGTAGTTTTACAAGAACACGTGTATAAGATCAGGTAATTTGAATGCTAAAAAAAACGTTTCATCAACAAAACGAGGAAATACTAATGGTGTGCACTGCCTGGTGCACTGCCTGGTGCACTCACTCTGCCATGCTACCTTATAATGAGGATACAGCATTAGGTAAAGTAACGGCCTTTGGATTTTCCATTCCAATTGAATCTTTTTGTTTAAAAACATCGTTTCATATATATATATATATATATATATATATATATATATATATATATATATATATATATATGTAAGTAAAAACACACACACGCTTAGTTTACAATGTGTGTAATTCATTAGCCCCTTCACAAGCCTGTGGACACCCTGCTAAATATCAAGCAATTAGTTACTATCATGTAATAAGGTGGTAACAGCTCATTAGGTTGTTGGCAACACTGCCTCCACCTCTTAATTGGCCTTATGTTAATTGTGATCTGTAAATTGGCCCCTATTCTTAGCCTCCCTCCTATTAGACACGGATATATTAATGACCTTCTTAATTCCTATAACGACTGGACGAGTTTTTTTTTCGAAATATTTCATCTTTCTGAGCCACTTACTGCGTAAGATACGTAACTTTAGCCCCAATATAAATATAAATATTTTTTTTTAAATAAATTATATAATAATAATAATAATAATAATAATAATAATAATAATAATAATAATAATAATAATAATAATAATAATATATTATTATTATTATTATTATTATTATTATTATTATTATTATTATTATTATTATTATTATTATTAATATTATTATTCACACATGAGGTGGAAACCCATATGGTTTCAAAGGCACAGAATAAATGTGGTCTCTTTATATCAACCGCTGTTGGATTGCCATATGTTAGAGAATCTCTGATGGATGGCCTTTGTTGGAGGGCCTTTGTTGGAGCACCTCTGTTGGAGCACCTCTGTTGGATGACATCTGATGGATGACCTCCATTAGATAAACTCTGTTGAAAAATGAAATATACAGTCAAGCTATGTACATTATATATATAAATATATATATATATATATATATATATATATATATATATATATATATATATATATATATATATATATATATATAGAGTGGCAGTGGACAGTACGCGATAAAAACATTGAAAGGTGAGTGTGTAGTGTCGAGGTCACAGGAGCGAGGTGTATGGTGTATATCTCATAGATCACAGGGATATACCAGAGGGGAATCAGGTGTGTGTGTTCTGGTGATCAGGGGAGTGAGGTGGAAGTGTCGAGAGGAGGTGAGAGGAGGTGAGAGGAGGGTGAGAGGAGGGTGAGAGGAGGGTGAGAGGGAAGTAAGAGGAAGTGTAGGTGAGGAGAGGAGGGGAAGGTAAGGTGACGAGGATATATATGTGTGTGAGTGTGTGTGTGTGAGTGTGTGTGTGATGTGTGTGTGTGTGTGTGTGTGTGTGTGTGTGTGTGTGTGTGTGTGTGTGTGTGTGTGTGTGTGTGTGTGTGTGTGTGAGTGTGTGTGTGTGTGTGTGTGTGTGTGTGAGTGTGTTTGTGTGTGTGTGTGTGTGTGTGTGAGTTGTGTGTCTGTGTGTGTGAGTGTGTGTGTGTGGTGTGTGTGTGTGTGTGTGTGTGTGTGTGTGTGATGTGTGTGTGTGTGTGTGTGTGTGTGTGTGTGTGTGTGTGTGTGGTGTGTGTGTGTGAGTGTGTGTGTGTGTGTGTGTGTGTGGTGTGTGTGATGTGTGTGTGTGTGTGGTGTGTGTGTGTGTGTGTGTGTATGTGTGTGAGTGTGTGAGGGGTGTGTGTGTGTGTGTGTGTGTGTGAGTGTGTGTGTGTGTGTGTGTGTGTGAGTGTGAGTGTGTGTGTGTGTGTGTGAGTGTGAGTGTGTGTGTGTGTGTGAGTGTGTGTGTGTGTGTGTGTGTGTGTGTGTGTGTGTGTGTGTGTGGTGTGTGTGTGTGTGTGTGTGTGTGTGTGTGTGAGTGTGTGTGTGTGTGTGTGTGTGTGTGAGTGTGTGTGTGTGTGTGTGTGTGTGTTGTGTGTGTGTGAGTGTGTGTGTGTGAGTGTGTGTGTGTGTGTGTGTGTGTGTGTGTGAGTGTGTGTGTGTGTGTGTGTGTGTGTGTGTGTGTGTGAGTGTGTGTGTGTGTGTGTGTGTGAGTGTGTGTGTGTGTGTGTGTGTGTGTGTGAGTGTGTGTGTGTGTGTGTGTGTGTGTGTGTGTGTGTGTGTGTGTGTGTGTGGGGGTTGTGGTGTGTGTGTGTGTGTGTGTGTGTGTGTGTGTGTGTGTGTGTGTGTGTGTGTGTGTGTGTGTGTGTGTGTGTGTGTGTGTGTGTGTGTGTGTGTGTGAGTGTCGTGCCGAATTGGTCATTTAGCAAGAACTCATTTAATTTCAAGTCCTTTCTAAAATTTTCTCTTATACATTTAAAGATTTTTTTTTCATGTATGTTAATGAAATATTAATAATTTTCTACGAAAAGAACCTTACAAAACTTACCTAACCTTATTATAACAAGCGCAACTTAATTTAGCCCAATGCAACTAAATATATTTTAGATAAGTTTACAATAATTTAATAATAAACAAACACAATGAAATATATTTTTGTAATTCTTGCAATTTTTGCAAAATTTTGCATACACAAATTTTCGCTTGCTTTATTCGGCAAGAAGAGCGTTGCTATTTAAGCCAAAATAGCAAATTTTGCCTGTTCGGCACGACATATATATATATATATATATATATATATATATATATATACATTTTGCTCAAATTTTTTGTTGGTCTGCTCTATGACGATGGAGATATTTTTTTAAAAAAATTGTTTTCCCATTGTATGGAGTAGGCCATTTTGAGAGATAGTAATTCCCAAGCAATAGTAACAGCAGCTCTACTGGAAGGACACCCTGAAGGTGTCGTAGCTGATGAACTTTTAATGGAATACTTGACGACACTCTCATTGCCTTACTGAAGTCTCCCAGCTCAGACTGACACTACTGAAGTCTCCCAGCTCAGACTGACACTACTGAAGTCTCCCAGCTCAGACTGACACTACTGAAGTCTCCCAGCTCAGACTGACACTACTGAAGTCTCCCAGCTCAGACTGACACTACTGAAGTCTCCCAGCTCAGACTGACACTACTGAAGTCTCCCAGCTCAGGCTGACACTACTGAAGTCTCCCAGCTCAGACTGATACGTTTCAGCACCTCATTTATGCAACTCATCCATAAACTATTATTTAGAGCAGTGTAGCAACACACTGCTGGTATTCCCACATTGTAACTATTGTAACTATCATACAGAATAGTGTAGCAACACACTGCTGGTGTTCCCACAATGTAACTATCATATAACTCACGAAATCGTAATGACACGATTGCAAACAAACCATACCACGAGTGGGGTTCGAACCCGCTAGAGCTAGAACTAGAGTTCGTCAGGGCCATGCTAGCGGGAGATTCGTCTGTAAAAACTTGCATTTATGGACACAGTGGTGCCTATGCTAACCTTCCTATGGTGTAGAAATAGACCTAGTTGGATGAATCTTATTGGAGCTAGCTGGCCCAGTGGTTTACGCGACGGTCTGGAGTTTTGAGACTCTCTGACCGCGGGTTCGAACCCCACCCGTGGTATGGTTTGTTTAACAATCATATAGATACATCAGTACATTGCTGATGCATCGAATTTTGCTAAATAAAAAAAAATCACCATTCCTACTAATTCTCTAAACATTCCCTCACCTTTCTCCCCCTTCACCCCGCCATCACCTCCCTCTATCACCTCGTACCTATCACCGTTCTCCCTACCTCCCCCTTCCATCCCTCCCATCCATCAATAGGGATGCGCTATCATGGAGATGTGAGAAGCTCTACCGCCAGGGTCCTGCTAAAAAGACTTTACATATATGCATAGAGATCAACACTGCATATTTGAATGGGATTAGCGATGAAGGCCGGGAATATGTTACACCTCACCAAATATTTCCGCGGGGATTCGGGGGACAGGTAGGAACGTCCAGGGACGGAAAAGGGAATAGAAATGGAAGAGAAGAGGGGGGCGAGTGTGGATATGAGAGAGAAGTTTAGAACAAAAAATGGAATCTGATGGAGTAGAGATTTGGAGTACTCACCTATTTGTACTCACCTATTTGTACTCACCTATTTGTGGTTGCAGGGGTCGAGTCATAGCTCCTGGCCCCGCCTCTTCACTGATTGCTACTAGGTCCTCTCTCTCCCTGCTCCATGAGCTTTATCAAACCTCGTCTTAAAACTATGTATGGTTCCTGCCTCAATTACGTCACTTTCTATGCTATTCCACTTCCTGACAACTCTATTACTGAAGAAATACTTCCTAACATCCCTTTGACTCAGAGGAGTCTTCAACTTCCAATTGTGACCCCTTGTTTCTGTGTCCCCTCTCTGGAACATCTTGTCTCTGTCCACCTTATCTATTCCTCGCAGTATTTTATATGTCGTTATCATGTCTCCCCTAACCCTTCTGTCCTCTAGTGTCGTCAGGCCGATTTCCCTTAACCTTTCTTCGTAGGACAATCCCCTTAGCTCTGGGACTAGTCTCGTTGCAAACCTTTGCACTTTCTCTAGTTTCTTGACGTGCTTGACCAGGTGTGGGTTCCAAACTGGTGCTGCATACTCCAATATGGGCCTGACGTATATGGTGTACAGTGTCTTGAATGATTCCTTAGTGAGGAATTGGAACGCTATTCTTAGGTTTGCCAGCCGCCCGTATGCTGCAGCAGTTATCTGATTGATGTGTGCCTCAGGAGATGTGCTCGGTATTATACTCACCCCAAGATCTTTTTCCTTGAGTGAGGTTTGCAGTCTTTGGCCACCTAGACTATACTCTGTCTGCGGTCTTCTTTGCCCTTCCCCGATCTTCATGACTTTACATTTGGCAGGGTTAAATTCAAGGAGCCAGTTACTGGACCAGTCTTGTAGCCTGTCCAGGTCCCTTTGTAGTCCTGCCTGATCCTCGACTGATTTAATTCTTCTCATTAACTTCACATCATCTGCAAACAGGGACACTTCTGAGTCTATCCCTTCCTTTATGTCATTCACATATACCAAAAACAGTACAGGTCCTAGGACTGACCCTTGTGGAACCCCACTCGTGACAGGTGCCCACTCTGACACCTCGTCACGTACCATGACTCGTTGTTGCCTCCCTGTCAGATATTCTCTGATCCATTGCAATGCCTTTCCTGTTACGTGTGCCTGATCCTCTAGCTTTTGCATTAACCTCTTGTGAGGAACTGTGTCGAACGCCTTCTTGCAGTCCAAGAAAATGCAGTCTATCCACCCCTCTCTCTCGTGTCGTACTTCTGTTACCTTTTCATAAAACTCCAGTAGGTTTGTGACACAGGATTTTCCTTCCCTGAAACCGTGCTGGTTGTCGTTTATAAGCTTGTGTCTTTCTAGGTTCTCCACCACTCTCCTCCTGATGATCTTCTCCATGACTTTGCATACTATACACGTCAGTGACACAGGTCTGTAGTTTAATGGCTCGTGTCTGTCTCCTTTCTTAAAAATTGGGACTACATTTGCCATCTTCCACACCTCAGGTAGTTGCCCAGTTTCAATGGATGTGTTGAAGATTTGTGTTAGTGGCACACTCAACAACATGTGTGTGTGTACTCACCTAATTGTACTCACCTAATTGTGGTTGCAGGGGTCGAGACTCAGCTCCTGGCCCCGCCTCTTCGCTGTCTGCTACTGGGTCTCTGCTCTCCCTGCTCCATGAGCTTTATCATACCTTGTCTTAAAACTATGTATGGTTCCTGCCTCCACTATATCTTTCTCTAGACTATTCCACTTCCATACTACTCTGTGGCTGAAGAAATGCTTCCTAACATCCCTTTGACTCATCTGAGTCTTCAGCTTCCAGTTGTGTCCCCTTGTTTCTGTGTTCCCTCTCTGGAACATCCTGTCACTGTCTACCTTGTCAATTCCCGCAGTATTTTGTATGTCGTTATCATGTCTCCTCTGACCCTTTTTCCTCCAGTGTTGTTAGTCCTATTTCCCTCAACCTTTCTTCATAAGACAGACCCTGAGTTGTGGAACTAACCTTGTCGCAAACCTTTGCACTTTCTCTAGTTTCTTTACGTGCTTGACCAGGTGTGGGTTCCAGACTGGTGCTGCATATTCTAGTATGGGCCTGACGTACACGGTATACAGTGTGTTGAACGATTCCTTGTTAAGGTAACGGAACGCTAATCTTAGGTTTGCCAGTCGTCCATATGCTGCCGCAGTTATCTGGTTGATGTGTGCCTCCGGAGACGTGCTTGGCGTTATACTCACTCCAAGGTCTTTCTCCTTTGCCGAGGTTTGTAGCCTTTGTCCGCCTAGCTTGTACTCTGTCAGCGGTCTTCTTTGCCCTTCTCCGATCCTCATGACTGCATTTGGAGGGATTGAATTCGAGAAGCCAATTGCGAAACCAGATGTCGAGCTTGTCCAGGTCTGTTTGCAGCCCTGTCTAGTCCTCTTCCGATGTGATTCTCCTCATTATTTTCACATCATCCGCGAATAGAGACACTTCTGAGTCTATCCCGTCCGTCATGTCATTTACATATACCAGGAATAATACTGGTCCTAGGACTGACCCCTGCGGTACACCGCTCGTCACAGGCGCCCACTGTGATACCTCACCACGCACCATGACCCGTTGTTGCCTCCCTTTGAGGTATTCCCTGATCCATTCCAGTGCCCTTCCTGTTATACCTGCTTGTTCTTCCAACTTCTTTACTAATCTCATATGAGGAACTGTATCGAAGGCCTTCCTACAGTCCAGGAAAATGCAATCAACCAACCCTTCTCTCTCCTGCCTTACCTCTGTTACTTTATCATAGAACTCTAGGAGGTTTGTTACACAGGATTTGCCTTCCCGGAATCCGTGCTGTCTGGTGTTTATTATCCTGTTCAGCTCAAGGTGTTCCACCATTCTTTTCCTGATGATTTTCTCCAGGACTTTGCACACTATACACGTAAGTGACACCGGTCTATAGTTTAGTGCCTCTTTTCTGTCTCCTTTTTTTAAAAATGTGGACTACGTTGGCCTTCTTCCATACCTCAGGTAGCTGCCCAGGTTCAAGGGATGTGTTGAATATTATGGTAAGTGGCACACTCAGTACCTCAGCTCCTTCCCGAAGAACCCACGGGGAGATATTGTCCGGACCCATCGCCTTTGAGGTATCGAGGTCACTGAGTAACTACTTCACCTCCTCCTCAGTTGTGTGTATGCCCTCTAGCACTTGGTACATCCCTTGTTGGTGGTGCACCCCGTCCTGTCTACCCAGCTGCCTTCCTTCCTCCATTGTGAATACTTCCTTAAACCTCAAGTTGAGCTCCTCACATACCTCTTGATCATTACCTGTGAGTTCCCC
>WNWK01023416.1:0-31121 GCA_009830355.1 Cherax destructor
AAATTCGACGACACGAAGATAGGTAGGATAATTGATTCAAAAATAGATGTCATAGAACTTCAGGAAGATTTAGACAAACTTAATTCGTGGTCAGAAAAGTGGCAGATGCAGTTCAATGTAGATAAATGCAAGGTTCTGAAGCTCGGGGTGTCCATAACCCAAGCACTTATAAGTTAAATAACGTAGAACTTAGCCATACAGATTGCGAGAAGGACTTGGGGGTGATGGTAAGCAGCAACCTTAAACCAAGACAGCAATGCCTAAGCGTACGTAATAAGGCAAATAGATTACTGGGATTTATATCAAGAAGTGTTAACAAAGAAGTCCAGAGGTTATATTACAGCTTTATACATCATTAGTAAGACCTCACCTAGATTACGCAGCTCAGTTCTGGTCTCCATATTACAGAATGGACATAAATTCGTTAGAAAACATTCAGCGTAGAATGACTAAATTAATACATAGCATTAGAAATCTTCCTTACGAAGAAAGATTGAAGACCCTAAAATTACATTCACTTGTAAGACGTAGAATGAGGGAGACATGATCGAGGTATACAAGTGGAAAATGGGTATTAACAAAGGGATATAAATAAGGTCTTGAGGATATCTCTCCAAGAGAACCCGCAATAATGGATTCAAGTTAGATAAGTTTAGATTTAGAAAGGATATAGGAAAGTATTGGTTTGGAAATAAGGTAGTTGATGAGTGGAACAGTCTGCCTAGTAGGGTTATTGAAGCTAGGACCTTCGGTAGTTTCAAATTTAGGTTGGATAAATTCATGAGTGAGAGGGGTTGGATTTGAGTGGGACTCGCGCATGAGTGGGTAGAATTGTCAAAGCTTATTTCTTGGGTAGCATTGAAAATTGGGTTGAGCAAATATTCTGTTAGTGGGACGGATTGTGAAGGACCTGCCTAGTATGGGCCAACAGGCCTGCTGCAGTGTTCCTAATTTCTTATGTTCTTATATCACTAGTAATTCCCTCATCAAGGTCATTGATATATATTATAAATATCAATGGGCCTAAGACTGATCCCTGTGGAACACCACTTGTTACAAGTCCCCATTTGGATTTAACCCCATTTATGCACACTCTCTGCTTCCTATTGGTGAGCCATGACTCGATCCATGACAGCACTTTTTCCCCAATGCCATGAGCTGCCACTTTCTTTAACAGTCTCTGGTGCGGTACTCTATCAAAAGCCTTACTAAAGTCTAAATAAACAATATCGAATTCTTTATCGTGATCAACAGCCTCAAAAGCTTTACTGAAGAAGGTTAATAAATTAGATAGGCAGGAACGGCCCCTCGTGAATCCATGCTGGGTATCATTAATCAAATTATGGTTATCTAGATGGCTTCTAATAATATCAGCTATAATTGACTCTAGTAATTTGCCTACAATTGAGGTCAGGCTTATTGGGCGGTAGTTTGACGGTAGTGACTTGTCCCCTGCTTTAAAAATAGGAATTACATTAGCCATCTTCCACATATCAGACACTACACCTGTTTGAAGAGATAAATTAAAAATGTTAGATATTGGTTCACAGAGTTCCATTTGCATTCCTTAAGAACCCTTGCAAAAAGCTCATCAGGACTCGGCGATTTATTTTGTTTCAGTCGGTCCAGCTGTTTCATAATCATTTCGCTAGTGACTGTGATATTACATAATTTATCTTCTTCTGGGCCTCTGTAAAAATTAATTACTGGGATATTATTAATGTCTTCCTGTGTGAAAACCGAGAGAAAATAATTATTAAAAATAGAGCACATATCATTCTCCTTGTCAGTAAGATGCCCAAAGTTATTTTTAAGGGGACCTATCTTATCCCTAACTTTTGTTCTATAAACCTGGAAAAAACTTTTGGGTTAGTTTTTGAATCCCTAGCAACTTTAATTTCATAGTCCCGTTTAGCTTTTCTTATTCCCTTTTAACGTCCCTCTTAATGTCAGTATACTGATTTATAAGATGACCCTCACCTCTTTTTATGCGCCTATAAATTCCTTTCTTCTGCCCTAAAAGATATTTGAGCCTATTATTCATCCATTTTGGGTCATTTCTACTTGATCTAATTTCTTTATACGGGATAAATGTTCTTTGGGCAGCCTGTATAGTGTTAAGAAAACTGTCATATTGATACCTCTCTTCTTCACCCCAGTCCACAGTTGATAAGTGTTCTCTAAGTCCATTATAATCTGCTAAGCGAAAATCTGGGACCATTACTGAATTATCCCTACTATCATACATCCATTCAATGCTAAAGGTAATTGACTTGTGGTCGCTTGAGCCGAGTTCCTCTGTAATTTCTAAATTATTAACAAGGGTTTCCTTGCTTGCCAGAACCAAGTCAAGTAGGTTATTTCCCTTGAGGTTCTGTTACAAACTGCTTCAAAAGCAATCCTGAACTACTTCTAAAAAGTCGTTAGATTCTAAATTCCCTGTCATGAAATTCCAATCAATCTGACTAAAGTTAAAGTCCCCTAGAATTACTACGTTATCGTGTCTTGTGGCCTTAACAATTTCCTCCCAAAGTAGTCTCCTTGTTCCCTATCTAAGTTTGGAGGACGGTAAATCACGCCTAAAATCAATTTTTTACACCCCTCTGAAAATTCTATCAGACAGACTCTGTATGTGTTAATTCAGACTTATACCCGTTTTATGCAACAATTTAAATGATCACGGACATGAGTGCCACCCACCCCTTTCCCGATACTTCTGTCTACTTGGAACAATTTAAAACCCTGAATGTGACATTCGGCAGGCAAGTCCCGATTTTTCATATTAAACCATGTCTCAGTTATTGCAAAAACATCAATATTACCCGTACTTGCAACTAATCTCAACTCGTCCATCTTATTCCTAGCACTACGACTATTGGTGTAATATATATTTAGAGACCCTCCTTTCTCTTTACCCTTCCTGCTCATCTCTGTTTTTCCACTATACCTATTACTGTCCTTGTCATCTAGTGTCACTAGCTTTCCACTATCCACCTTATTCTGCCTATTACTAGTTCTCCTACAACTTATAATATTACTACACTGGGACTTCTCTGTTTTCCCCCAAAACCCATACCACTAACTATTTCTAGTTTAAAGCCCTAACAGCTCCCTCCACTGCAGTTGCCAGTGCCCCACCCCAGACCTGGATAAGTGAACCCCATCCCTTGCATACATGTCATTTCTGCCATAGAAGAGGTCCCAGTTGTCAATGAATGTTACTGAATTTTCCTTACAGTATTTGTCCAGCCAGCAATTGACACCAATTGCCCTGGACAGCCATTCATTTCCAACTCCTCTCCTTGGCAAAATAGCTGATATTATTAGAAGTCACCTTGAAGAACATAATTTGATTAATGAATCTCAGCATGGGTTCACGAGAGGTCGTTCCTGTCTAACAAATTTACTGACGTTTTTCAATAAAACATTTGAGGCAGTAGACAGTGATAAAGAATATGATATAGTTTACTTGGATTTCAGTAAGGCCTTCGATAGAGTACCTCACAAGAGACTCTTAAGAAAGGTGGCAGCTCATGGTATAGGAGGTAAAGTTCTAGCATGGATAGAGGCATGCCTTACCAATAGAAAGCAGAGAGTTTCCATTAATGGGGTCAAATCTGAATGGGGATTAGTCACTAGTGGCGTTCCACAAGGATCAGTTTAGGCCCATTGTTGTTCATAATTTACATAAATGACCTTGATGAAGGAATTGCAAGTGACATGAGTAAATTTGCTGATGATACAAAAATAGGCCGTAATGATTCATTCTGAGGAGGATACCAGTGAACTCCAGGAGGATTTGGACAAATTAATGTCTTGGTCTGAAAAGTGGCAGATGAAGTTCAATGTGGACAAGTGTAAGGTACTAGTCCTTGGTAATGAAAATATCCCTCGAATTTATAAACTAGGTGAAGTAGAGCTTGATCATACAGAATGTGAAAAGACTTGGGAGTCATGGTAAGCAGAAGTCTAAAGCCAAGACAACAGTGCCTAAGTGTGCCAATAAGGCTAACAGATTACTAGGATTTATTTCAAGAAGTATAAGCAACAGAAGTCCAAAAGTTATTTTACAGCTCTATACATCACTAGTGAGACCTCATTTGGATTATGCAGCTCAGTTTTGGTCTCCTTACTACAGGATGGATATAGATTCATTGGAGAACACACAAAGAAGAATGACTAAAATGATTTACAGTATAAGAAATCTCCCGTATGAAGATAGACTTAGAGCGTTGAATCTCCACTCTCTGGAGAGACGTAGAATGAGGGGAGATATCATCGAGGTGTACAAGTGGATGATGGGCATAAACAAAGGAGATATTAATAAAATACTGAGGATATCGAACCAAGTAAGAACTAGAAATAACGGACTTAAATTGGATAAATTTGACTTGAGTTCTGGAGATGGGAAGTACAGTGCCGGCACTCTGAAGGAGGGGTGTTAATGTTGCAGTTTTATAACTGTAGTGTAAAGCACCCCTCTGGCAAGACAGTGATGGAGTGAATGATGATGAAAGTTTTTCTTTTTCGGGCCACCCTGCCTTGGAGGGAATCGGCCGATGTGTTAATAAAAAAAAAAAAAAATAGATTTAGAAAGGACATAGGCAAGTACTGGTTTTCGAACAGAGTTGTAGATGCGTGGAACAATCTTCCGAGTAGGGTGATAGAGGCAAGGACCTTGGGTGGCTTTAAAAGAGATTGGACAAATATATGAGTGGGAGGGCTGGGTTTGAGTGGTGTCGTGAGTACGGGAATAAATTCTTAGGTAGTGGTGGTTTTGATAAGAACCTGCCTTGTATGGGCCAGTAGGCCTTCTGCAGTGTTCCTCCATTCTTATGTTCTTAAGTAGCATACAGGTCCAGCCTACTTACAAGTTGCATACAGGTCCAGCCTACTTACAAGTTGCATACAGGTCCAGCCTACTTACAAGTAGCATACTGGTCCAGCCTACTTACAAGTAGCATACTGGTCCAGCCTACTTACAAGTAGCATACAGGTCCAGCCTACTTACAAGTAGCATACAGGTCCAGCCTACTTACAAGTAGCATACAGGTCCAGCCTACTTACAAGTAGCATACAGGTCCAGCCTACTTACAAGTAGCATACAGGTCCAGCCTACTTACAAGTAGCATACAGGTCCAGCCTACTTACAAGTAGCATACTGGTCCAGCCTACTTACAAGCAGCATACAGGTCCAGCCTACTTACAAGTAGCATACAGGTCCAGCCTACTTACAAGTAGCATACAGGTCCAGCCTACTTACAAGTAGCATACAGGTCCAGCCTACTTACAAGTAGCATACAGGTCCAGCCTACTTACAAGTAGCATACAGGTCCAGCCTACTTACAAGTAGCATACAGGTCCAGCCTACTTACAAGTTGCATACAGGTCCAGCCTACTTACAAGTAGCATACAGGTCTAGCCTATTTACAAGTAGCATACAGGTCCAGCCTACTTACAAGTAGCATACTGGTCCAGCCTACTTACAAGTTGCATACAGGTCCAGCCTACTTACAAGTAGCATACAGGTCCAGCCTACTTACAAGTAGCATACAGGTCCAGCCTACTTACAAGTTGCATACAGGTCCAGCCTACTTACAAGTTGCATACAGGTCCAGCCTACTTACAAGTAGCATACAGGTCCAGCCTACTTACAAGTAGCATACAGGTCCAGCCTACTTACAAGTAGCATACAGGTCCAGCCTACTTACAAGTAGCATACAGGTCCAGCCTACTTACAAGTTGCATACAGGTCCAGCCTACTTACAAGTTGCATACAGGTCCAGCCTACTTACAAGTAGCATACAGGTCTAGCCTATTTACAAGTAGCATACAGGTCCAGCCTACTTACAAGTAGCATACTGGTCCAGCCTACTTACAAGTTGCATACAGGTCCAGCCTACTTACAAGTAGCATACAGGTCCAGCCTACTTACAAGTAGCATACAGGTCCAGCCTACTTACAAGTTGCATACAGGTCCAGCCTACTTACAAGTTGCATACAGGTCCAGCCTACTTACAAGTAGCATACAGGTCCAGCCTACTTACAAGTAGCATACAGGTCCAGCCTACTTACAAGTAGCATACAGGTCCAGCCTACTTACAAGTAGCATACAGGTCCAGCCTACTTACAAGTTGCATACAGGTCCAGCCTACTTACAAGTAGCATACAGGTCTAGCCTATTTACAAGTAGCATACAGGTCCAGCCTACTTACAAGTAGCATACAGGTCCAGCCTACTTACAAGTTGCATACAGGTCCAGCCTATTACAAGTAGCATACAGGTCCAGCCTACTTACAAGTAGCATACAGGTCCAGCCTACTTACAAGTGCATACAGGTCAGCCTATTACAAGTAGCATACAGGTCCAGCCTACTTACAAGTAGCATACAGGTCCAGCTATTTACAAGTGCATACAGGTCCAGCTACTTATAAGTAGCATACAGGTCCAGCCTACTTACAAGTAGCATACAGGTCCAGCCTATTACAAGTAGCATACAGGTCCAGCCTACTTACAAGTAGCATACAGGTCCAGCCTATTTACAAGTAGCATACAGGTCCAGCCTATTTACAAGTAGCATACAGGTCCAGCCTACTTACAAGTTGCATACAGGTCCAGCCTACTTACAAGTAGCATACAGGTCCAGCCTACTTACAAGTAGCATACAGGTCCAGCCTACTTACAAGTTGCATACAGGTCCAGCCTACTTATAAGTAGCATACAGGTCCAGCCTACTTACAAGTAGCATACAGGTCCAGCCTATTTACAAGTAGCATACAGGTCCAGCCTACTTATAAGTAGCATACAGGTCCAGCCTACTTACAAGTAGCATACAGGTCCAGCCTATTTACAAGTAGCATACAGGTCCAGCCTACTTACAAGTAGCATACAGGTCCAGCCTACTTACAAGTAGCAAGCTACAGGTCCAGCCTACTTACAAGTAGCATACAGGTCCAGCCTACTTACAAGTAGCATACAGGTCCAGCCTACTTACAAGTAGCATACAGGTCCAGCCTACTTATAAGTAGCATACAGGTCCAGCCTACTTACAAGTAGCATACAGGTCCAGCCTACTTACAAGTAGCATACAGGTCCAGCCTACTTACAAGTAGCATACAGGTCCAGCCTACTTACAAGTAGCATACAGGTCCAGCCTATTACAAGTAGCATACAGGTCCAGCCTACTTACAAGTGCATACAGGTCCAGCCTACTTACAAGTAGCATACAGGTCCAGCCTACTTACAAGTAGCATACAGGTCCAGCCTACTTACAAGTAGCATACAGGTCCAGCCTACTTACAAGTAGCATACAGGTCCAGCCTACTTACAAGTGCATACAGGTCCAGCCTACTTACAAGTAGCATACAGGTCCAGCCTACTTACAAGTAGCATACAGGTCCAGCCTACTTACAAGTAGCATACAGGTCCAGCCTACTTACAAGTAGCATACAGGTCCAGCCTACTTACAAGTAGCATACAGGTCCAGCCTACTTACAAGTGCATACAGGTCCAGCCTACTTAAAGTGCATCAGGTCCAGCCTACTTACAAGTAGCATACAGGTCCAGCCTACTTACAAGTCATACAGGTCAGCCTACTTACAAGTCATAGGTCCAGCCTACTTACAAGTAGCATACAGGTCCAGCCTACTTACAAGTAGCATACAGGTCCAGCCTACTTACAAGTAGCATACAGGTCCAGCCTACTTACAAGTGCATACAGGTCCAGCCTACTTACAAGTAGCATACAGGTCCAGCCTACTTACAAGTAGCATACAGGTCCAGCCTATTTAATCATGGTCAGCTACTTAAAGCATACAGGTCAGCTACTTACAGTAGCATACGGTCAGCCTAACGTTGCATACAGGTCCAGCAGTCCTACTTACAAGTAGATACAGGTCCAGCCTACTAAAGTTGCATACAGGTCCAGCCTACTTACAGTAGCATACAGGTAGCTACTTACAAGTTGCATACAGGTCACCTAACTTACAAGTAGGCATACAGTCCAACCTCTAGCAAGTTGATACAGGTCCAGCCTCTACAAGTAGGCATACAGGTAGTACTTACAGGATGTAGGATACAGTTAACCTAAAAGTGGATACATTAACCAGGGGTAGGATACACTTAACTAGAAGTAGGTTACATCTAACTTCCAGGAGTAGGATACATTAACCCAGGAGGTAGGATACATTAACAGGAGAGGATATAACAAAAGTAGGTCTAAATAGATCATTAACCTGGAGTAGGAATAACCCAGGAGGTATAACATTAATCAGGATGTAGGATACATTAACCTAGGAGGTAGGATACATTAACCCAGGATGTAGGATCATTATGGTATACATTAACCCAGGAGGTAGGATACACTAACCCAGGAGGTAGGATATAACCATACTAACCCAGGAGGTAGGATACATTGAAGTAGGAGGCAGGATATAACAAACACAGGTGCTTTTAAAAGACATGCTGTACCTGGCAGAACAAGAAGAACACCAGTGAGGAAACAGTCAATAAAGCAGTCAAGAATTTTTAAGGAATAAAGTATGCACTTGATGTTCGCTTTTTTGAGCACTTATATATTATCACCTCAACATTATTTATTCATATTATTGTAATTTGCTCATATTATGGTGCATTCCCAAGACCATAATGTGAATAAATTATGAGAGAGATAGAGGGAGAGAGAGATAGAGTGAGCGAGATAAAGAAAGAGAGAGAGAGAGCAAGAATGAGTACTCTTGCTACAGATTACAATTCCATTCGGAGGACAGAGCATTAGTATGTGAAATCAGCTTCATCTGGAAGCCAGTGAGGGACTGACCTCCAATGCTGTGTCTACTTAAAAGGTAAGCCAGCTTGAAGCTCATCTCTCACTCTGATTAGTTGTCTTTCACAAATGGTAATTACCCTCAAGTGTGAACTGGCGTTCCAACCATGCTTTAAGCTGATTAGTAATGGTATGCAGACTGTCTGGTTCCTTGTGTCACACGCCAAACAAAAAGGAAGTAGTCAGTGAACTCTACATAACATATATTAACCCAGCCCCGTAACATTACCAAGTAGAGACAATCTTACACACTGCTCATCAATGTCATTCCTCACATACACGTTGACTCTTGTACTCACTGTTCTTCTCATGTTTACATTCTTCATGTGGTAAACCCACGATGATCACACAGGGAAATGAGAGGTAGTGAGTAGTATCAAGGTACACAGTATCAAGGTACTCTTCTCCACTGTAATATTACTTTCATTGTCTACCACAGAGGCTGTGGGTCCCACAATTTGCACTTGACGTGGACCCCATCATATAAAATATTTAAGAAATATAAATAATTTTATGATAATTATAATGAAGGCGCTGGTCGCACTCGTTTAATTGCGAGATAAAAGTGAATTTGTTTGATATTTTTCTGTAGTATTATGCATTATAGATTTTTTTTTTCAACGACAAGTTGTAATTTTGAAAAAAAGCATTAACATTCACGCATGCCTTCTGTTATATTACCCTTGAGTATAACCTTTCCGTCCTGTCTCACTGCTTGTTTAATCTGTGGCCGGAGGCTGAAGTCTGTTATGAATGTGGCAATAACTCACCAGCTACTTCTTGAAATTAAGTAATAACAATAATAATAATATTATTAATAATAAATTAAGCACTAAACCCAAGAGGGTTATATAGCGCTGCAGGGAGGAATGTGCAAATGTGATGAGGTAGTGATGGGCAGGAGTGTGTGAGGGCCAGGATATTGACGTAGTGATGGGCAGGAGTGTGTGAGGGCCAGGATATTTAGGTAGTGATGGGCAGGAGTGTGTGAGGGCCAGGATATTGACGTAGTGATGGGCAGGAGTGTGTGAGGGCCAGGATATTGACGTAGTGATGGGAAGGAGTGTGTGAGGGCCAGGATATTGAGGTACTGATGGGCAGGAGTGTGTGAGGGCCAGATATTGACGAGTGATGGCAGGATGGTGAGGCAGGATATTGACGTAGTGATGGGCAGGAGTGTGTGAGGGCCAGGATATTGAGGTAGTGATGGGAAGGAGTGTGTGAGGGCCAGGATATTGATGTAGTGATGGGAAGGAGTGTGTGAGGGCCAGGATATTGACGTAGTGATGGGAAGAAGTGTGTGAGGGCCAGGATATTGACGTAGTGATGGGAAGAAGTGTGTGAGGGCCAGGATATTGACGTAGTGATGGGAAGGAGTGTGTGAGGGCCAGGATATTGACGTAGTGATGGGCAGGAGTGTGTGAGGGCCAGGATATTGACGTAGTGATGGGAAGGAGTGTGTGAGGGCCAGGATATTGAGGTATTGATGGGCAGGAGTGTGGAGGGCCAGGATATTGAGGTAGTGATGGGCAGGAGTGTGTGAGGGCCAGGATATTGACGTAGTGATGGGCAGGAGTGTGTGAGGGCCAGGATATTGACGTAGTGATGGGAAGGAGTGTGTGAGGGCCAGGATATTGAGGTAGTGATGGGCAGGAGTGTGTGAGGGCCAGGATATTGACGTAGTGATGGGCAGGAGTGTGTGAGGGCCAGGATATTGACGTAGTGATGGGAAGGAGTGTGTGAGGGCCAGGATATTGACGTAGTGATGGGCAGGACTGTGTGAGGGCCAGGATATTGACGTAGTGATGGGCAGGAGTGTGTGAGGGCCAGGATATTGACGTAGTGATGGGCAGGAGTGTGTGAGGGCCAGGATATTGACGTAGTGATGGGAAGGAGTGTGTGAGGGCCAGGATATTGAGGTAGTGATGGGAAGGAGTGTGTGAGGGCCAGGATATTGAGGTAGTGATGGGAAGGAGTGTGTGAGGGCCAGGATATTGAGGTAGTGATGGAAAGGAATGTGTGAGGGCCAGAATATTGAGGTAGTGAGGGGAAGGAGTGTGAGGGCTCAGGATATTGAGGTAGTGATGGGAAGGAGGTGTGAGGGCCAGGATATTGAGGTAGTGATGGGAAGGAGTGTGGAGGGCCAGGTATTGAGGTAGTGATGGGAAGGAGTGTGTGAGGGCCAGATATTGAGGTAGTGATGGGAGGAGTGTGTGAGGCCAGGATATTGTTTAGTGATGGGAAGGATGTGTGAGGGCCAGGATATTGAGGTAGTGATGGGAAGGAGGTGTAGGGCCAGGATATTGAGGTAGTGATGGGAAGGAGTGTGGAGGGCCAGATATTGAGGTAGTGATGGGAAGGAGTGTGAGGGCCAGATATTGAGGTAGTGATGGGCAGGAGTGTGTGAGGGCCAGGATATTGAGGTAGTGATGGGAAGGAGTGTGTGAGGGCCAGGATATTGAGGTAGTGATGGGAAGGAGTGTGTGAGGGCCAGGATATTGAGGTAGTGATGGAGGAGTGGTGAGGGCCAGGATATTGAGGTATGATGGGAGGAGTGTGAGGGTCAGGATATTGAGGTATGATGGGCAGGAGTGTGTGAGGGCCAGGATATTGAGGTAATGATGGGCAGGAGTGTGTGAGGGCCAGGATATTGAGGTAGTGATGGGAAGGAGTGTGTGAGGGCCAGGATATTGAGGTAGTGATGGGAAGGAGTGTGTGAGGGCCAGGATATTGAGGTAATGATGGGCAGGAGTGTGTGAGGGCAGGATATTGAGGTATGATGGGCAAGGAGTGCGTGAGGGCCAGGATATTGAGGTAGTGATGGGAGGAGTGGTGAGGGCCAGGATATTGAGGTAGTGATGGGAAGGAGTGGTGAGGGCCAGGATATGTGAGGAATGATGGGCAGAGTGAATGTGAGAGCCAGGATATTGAGTAGTGAGGGGAAGGATGTGAGGCCAGATATGGAGGAGTGATGCGAAGCAGTGAGGGCCAGGATATGGAGGAGTGATGGAAGGCGTGTGAGGGCCAGGATATGGAGAGGATGGGAAGGCGTGCTGAGGCCGGATATGGAGGAATGGAGAATGCAAGTCGACGGGAATGAACCTGTAACACTGAAGTAGACATCGAATGGTAGTAGATCATGACGAAGTGATGAAGTATAGAATTCACTGTGAACCGTGCTGAAGGTAAATAGCATGCTTTGCAGAAAACGTGAACCGTCAGTATACATGCTCACGTAACATCGAATGTAGTGAGGAAAGACTAGAACCGTATCAAGGTATAGCATTCAGTGAACGTCTCAAGGTATACAGCAAGTGACCGTCACAAGGTATAGCATTCACGTGAACCGTCTCAAGGTATAGCAGGCAAGTGAACCGTCACAAGGTATAGCAGTGAATCACAGTATAGAGAAGACCGTCACAAGGTATAGCAGGCAAGTGAACCGTCTCAAGGTATAGCAGGCAAGTGAACCGTCACAAGGTATAGCAGGCAAGTGAACCGTCACAAGGTATAGCAGGCAAGTGAACCGTCACAAGGTATAGCAGGCAAGTGAACCGTCACAAGGTATAGCAGGCAAGGAACCGTCACAAGGTATAGCAGGCAAGAGAACGTCACAAGGTATAGCAGGCAAGTGAACCGTCACAAGGTATAGCAGGCAAGTGAACCGTCACAAGGTATAGCAGGCAAGTGAACCGTCACAAGGTATAGCAGGCAAGAGAACCGTCACAAGGTATAGCAGGCAAGTGAACCGTCACAAGGTATAGCAGGCAAGAGAACCGTCACAAGGTATAGCAGGCAAGTGAACCGTCACATACGCAAGTAGGGAAGAGTAAACATGAATCATCGGGACTTCCCAAAAGGCAGAGAAAAGTCAAATGTAGGGTGAACATAGAGAGAAGATAAATTAAGGGAAGCCAAGAGAGTGAATACAAAGAGGAAACTGGTCAGAGGCTTTGTGGCACAGCTTTAGTGGCTCCACACAGTGATCTCAGTGGCACAGCATTAGTGGCTCCACACAGTGATCTCAGTGGCACAGCATTAGTGGCTCCACACAGTGATCTCAGTGGCACAGCACGACCACAGTCAGATCACTAGGGTACCCACTTCCCATAATAATAATAATAATAATAATAATATCTTTATTTCTACAAGGCCTGGTCTCAGACCGAGCCGAGGGGGCGTTGACCCCCGAAACCCTCTCCAGGTAAACTCCAGGTAAGTACATGTACAAGGAATACAGGTCTAGCTGACATCAATGATATACTACTATATAGAAAGCCGCTTGTTATGCAGAACATATCGGGCAAATTAGTTCAATTTTGTCCTAGGAAGCGACCCACACCAGTCGACTAGGACCCAAGTGCCCATTTTACTGCTGGATGAACAGAGGCAGTAGGTGTAAGGAAGCATGCCAAATGTTTCCACCCTTGCCGGGAATCGAACCACGGGCCCTCAGCGTGTGAGGCGAGAGCTTTGCCTACCAGGCCACAGACCACGGGCCAACCCTACCTAGGGGCTGCAGCAAGAACAGTGGTGGTAAAAATAGCGTAACAGCTTCTGTGGAGAGGACGTAGGAGGGGGAATATCAACAAGAGAAATATGGCTCGAATTAAGTGCCGAATCTGCCAGCTCAAACTACGACGGGAGCGAGGAAGGAGTTGGGCATAAGAATGAGGAGTAAGGCAAAGAAGGAGATGATTTCCGTCGTGAAGATCAGGACCACAGACCATTCAAGGTCTAACACTATTAACTAAAAGCATATACTGAGATCAATACAGGAAAGGCAATGAGCCTGAGGGTTTAAATGAGTAGCAGTGCCACTATTTAAAACATGGAGAGGGAGAGAGGTGAGAAAAGCCTCTTAACTGGTCACAGTTGACCCTCACAGAGGAAATGAACATTAAAATGACCTAATAAAGGGAGAGACAGAGGAAAGAAAGAAATCAGAAAACGGATGTCAGGGATAGATAATAGGCTAAAGGGTAAAGATAAAATGAGCAGACTTTGTACCCCTAGTCCAAATATATACAAGCCACAACATTATGAGGTGAAGTATGAACAGAGAGTGTTGTTCTTGTGTGCCGTAGCACACAACAACAACACTCTCGTTCAGTGTCTCATCGGGAAAAGGATTAAATAATTGCAATGAAATATAGGCAGTGATAAGACCAACAGAGGAATGTAATTTTGGTTCTTGTAAACAGATACCAATGGGTAAACTGGGAGAGCAACACTAGGGGTTCCTCCTGATTTCCTGTATCCTTCTGTTATTCCACTGCAATAAATCAAGAAAAAGTAAGATAAAGAAAACAGAAAACAGGCAGTTGGTCAGCAGGTGTAGGGGGTTATAGAGGGAGAGAATGTGAAGGTAAAGGAAGTGGGTCGGTGTCCATCGTAGGTTTTGTCTCCTCGGTAAAAGTCAACTTGGCCCCAAGAGTTTGTGAGGGTAAGAGTGTAGCAGGACGTGTGATACAAGAGTCGGAAGAGGCAGGTTGAGCAAAGGTCGAAGAGACACTGGTAACTGTCAAAATTATAGGAGACAGAGTAGAAGGGTGTTCTCGGAGGAAGCTGGGTAGAGACAGGGAAAAGTTGGGGCCATAATTGGGGGTGGATAGATGCCCATAACAGTAACAGACGTAAGGGGCAAGGGAGAAGACAAAGATGGAGGGAAAGTTAAGCGTAGAGGAGCCGTGGCTGGACAGATGACCGACAGACACTTGGCCGACAGCCATTTGGTCAAAAGGACATTATACCAAATGGATAATTAAGTTAGGTTAGGCAATGAATGCCGGTTCGGCCATATGTCCATTCAGTGAAATGTCCATTCGGTCCAAATGTCCTTTGGTAAAATGTCGGTTGGCAAAGTGTCCATAGGCCAAATGTCCGGGAGCCAGAGGAGCAATAGGTTAGAAGAGAGTTTTGGTGACTGGATAGGTTTTGGGCCTTTAACATTTCAGAGGAAGAGATGAAGGCCCAGCCGGGAGGCTGTGTGGGAGGAGAAACAAAGGAAGTGAAGGAAGACGAAAAGATAAGAAAGGCCTAAGGCCAAAAGGCGGGGAACATCAGAGGGGACTCTGGGAGCCACAACAGGGACCTGGGAACACAGAGGTGACTCTGGGAGCCACAACAGGGACCTGGGAACACAGAGGTGACTCTGGGAGCCACAACAGGGACCTGGGAACACAGAGGTGACTCTGGGAGCCACAACAGGGACCTGGGAACACAGAGGTGACTCTGGGAGCCACAACAGGGACCTGGGAACACAGAGGTGACTCTGGGAGCCACAACAGGGACCTGGGAACACAGAGGTGACTCTGGGAGCCTCAACAGGGACCTGTGAACACAGAGGTGACTCTGGGAGCCACAACAGGGACCTGGGAACACAGAGGTGACTCTGGGAGCCACAACAGGGACCTGGGAACACAGAGGTGACTCTGGGAGCCACAACAGGGACCTGGGAACACAGAGGTGACTCTGGGAGCCACAACAGGGACCTGGAAACACAGAGGTGACTCTGGGAGCCACAACAGGGACCTGGGAACACAGAGGTGACTCTGGGAGCCACAACAGGGACCTGGGAACACAGAGGTGACTCTGGGAGCCACAACAGGGACCTGGGAACACAGAGGTGACTCTGGGAGCCACAACAGGGACCTGGGAACACAGAGGTGACTCTGGGAGCCACAACAGGGACCTGGGAACACAGAGGTGACTCTGGGAGCCACAACAGGGACCTGGGAACACAGAGGTGACTCTGGGAGCCACAACAGGGACCTGGGAACACAGAGGTGACTCTGGGAGCCACAACAGGGACCTGGGAACACAGAGGTGACTCTGGGAGCCACAACAGGGACCTGGGAACACAGAGGTGACTCAGGAAGACACAACAGGGACCTAGGAACACAGAGGTGACTCTGGAAGCCACAACAGGGACCTGGGAACACAGAGGTGACTCTGGGAGCCACAACAGGGACCTGGGAACACAGAGGTGACTCTGGGAGCCACAACAGGGACCTGGGAACACAGAGGTGACTCTGGGAGCCACAACAGGGACCTAGGGAACACAGAGGTGACTCTGGGAGCCACAGCAGGGACCTGGGAACACAGAGGTGACTCAGGAAGCCACAACAGGGACCTGGGAACACAGAGGTGACTCAGGAAGCCACAACAGGGACCTGGGAACACAGAGGTGACTCTGGGAGCCACAACAGGGACCTAGGAACACAGAGGTGACTCAGGAAGCCACAACAGGGACCTAGGAACACAGAGGTGACTCTGGAAGCCACAACAGGGACCTGGGAACACAGAGGTGACTCTGGAAGCCACAACAGGGACCTGGAAAAAAGCCGAGCAACGGAAGTCTTCCTTGAAGACAGAGTTCAGTCAGTGTCATATTATAAGAGAGGTCTTCCCTTTCCTTGAGACAGTGGGTATTGTGATCTTCACTGCAGCTAAGACAAGTGAAAGACAGGTCGTAAGATGAATTATTATGATCTGCTGCACCGCAGACTTGGTATTCTGCTGATGATCTACAATCTTGGCTGAGTGGCCAAAGCACCAGCAATATGTGCATTGTTCAGGTGGAGGAAGCAACTCCTGCACCTGTGAACGTTGGACTGCAACATAAACAGTAGCTCCCGCCAGTCGAATGTTAGTTTAGCAATGTTGCTAGGATGACGGCTCCGACCCCAGGCAAGGCGACCATAAGTTTCCACTTTGTTGACTGAAAGGTTTTGGAACTCAACTTGCTCCTGAATGTCTGAATGGTATGTGGAATGAGGACCACAACTAGAATTGAAAAAGGAATGTCTGTGTATTGTGACAGTAAAGTGGAAGAGGGAAAGATTGGCAGTTTGCTCATTGTCATTCACAGCAATAATGTACATTCCACTCTTGAGGGCATGAAATGACACATTTTGACCTACATTATCATGCTTTGCTAATGCCATGGTCAGTGAGGCAAGCAGTGGTGTCGATGGTAGAAGAGAAAAGAACTTCGTCTAAGATTGTCTCTGAAATACAGAGTGGAGAGGAATAGGTTTCCAGGTAGCGTGTTGCTCAGGGTTGGAGTGAGAAATTTCTGCAGCAGCATCTGGATCATCAAGAACCGGTCTAGATCGTTCGGATGCTGGTGTGAAGCCAATCTGTCTTGTAATGTGTGACTGATTCAAAAATCGAGGTACCATTGTGGGAGAGGCTGGTAGCAAGGTCAAGGTAGAGGGAAGGTTAGGGGCATCAAAAGGGTTAGCCGGAACAGTGGCACTGGAGTTAGGCAATGAACTGTTGCCCAAAATCAGTACCGTGTTCGAGGGAAGGTCCATGGACGAGTCGGAGTCAGGTAAGGGAGCTACGGGAGGAAAGGGACCAGGAGGAGGTAAATCATGAGCTGGACTATCTAGGAAATAAAGTTCCTTATTGTTTTTTTTTTAAGTGGTTGGTGTTGAAGAGAGAGAGGCAGCTCCAAGAAGAAACAAAAATGGATCATATATCGTATTGTGTGTCCAAGATCACCCTCATCGCAGCAGGTAGTGCCGATGGTGCATGGAGACTTCTCCCTACCTTATCCTTCAGGCTAGTAAATTAGCAATCCTGGATGGCAGCCTCACATTCACCGAGCCTCCTCAGTCCAAGGTGACAGAAGAGAAGAGCGACAAACCCGCCAAGAGTCACGTCCCCTTCGTCCACCAGTTCTAGGAACCGACAGGTAGCGTCTAGGGATACTCCTGTCACCCAAAGACACACGAAGCATTAAATAGTTTAGCTCATTCTATAAATTTTACTGTTGAGTTCGAAGAAAATAACTCATTGCCTTTCCTTGATGTTTTTATTATTAAGAGTAACAATGATTTTAAATTTTAAATTTATAGAAAAATCAACAACTAACTGTTCCTGTGTACAATATTATTCTTCACATCAAGATAGAGTTAAACTATCGGTATTCTCATCAATGTTTTTGAGAGCTTTACGTATTTGTAGTCCAGAATTCATAGATGAAGAAATCTCCAAAATTCATGAAGTAGCTAATGATCTAAAATACCCAATAAATTTCAAAGGAATGGTGACCATTGAAAAAGGCTTTCGATACAGTTACCTGTAATTTATTATGTAAGAAACTACAAGCTATCGGCATATTCTCTGTAGACTGGTTTAAGTCCTACCTGAGCAACAGCAAACATATTGCCAAGATCAATAATACTGAATCAGAACCCCAGCCGATAGCAAGTCAGTTCCCCAAGGTAGTATTATGGGTCACTTACTATTTTTATGGTATGTGAATTAAATGCCCATCAGTGTCAAGTGTAAGCTTCTGTTGTACGCAGACGACAGTGATCTGGAAGTCTCAGGTAAAGACATATACAAGATATAGCTAATGCACCATCACAAGAACTAGTCCTGAAGCAAATAGTTAGTAGACAACTAACTGTCACTACACCTCGGGAAAACAGAAACCATACTCTTTGGCACGAAAAGTAAACTGAAAAGGGTAAATACTTTTGATGTTCAGTGTAATGGGAAACCCATCACTTCAGTATCTTCAGTGAAATGTCTGGGAATTCCCTCTGACCAAGCATGTCAGGATAACTGACAGTAAACAATGTAGTAAGAAAAGTTAATACCAAGCTAATGTTCCTCTATAGACAAGCACAGTGTCTGCCTACTGAGACTAGCAGGACTCTTAGACAATGGTTGTAGATTATTCTTATTCTTCAAGATAGGTGACCAAGGAGGTGAGATCACAGACGTTCACCTACCACCCACTCAAAACATTCACCTTCCCCAACTCTAAACCACACAGACCCACATATACAGGAAACAGAAATTCTAAAGTAAGAATGGGTAGTAGGAATATATGTGGTTCAAGTGGGGATAATGTAACAAACAACATAAGGGGTATTGATTGTAGAATATGTGGTACAAAAAAACAAGTAACATGTACAAAACTAAATACAGCTACAAGCAATGAACTTAAATGGGTAAGGTGTTTCTGGACTTGTCGTGGAGACATGGAAAGCTGGACACGTATGAGACATGGAAAGCTGGACACGTATAAGAAAAGTATTGAAATAAGAAAAACTAGGAATTATGAGGAAATTCCCGAGGAGCTTGCCAGAAATATACAGAGTGGGATGATAAAGGTAGGAGATACAGAGGTGAAATTAGGGTCGAAACAGATGGTCAGCGCAGGAAAGAAGAGACGGAAATAAGGATGAAAGACAATGGTAAATATACAGAGGACAATAGGACGACTGTAGCAGGAAAAAAAGAAAATAAAACATTCTAGAGAAATATGCTCAGGGGAAGATAAACAAGGGAAACAGGGGAAGATAAACAAGGGAAACAGGGGAAGATAAACAAGGGAAACAGGGGAAGATAAACAAGGGAAGCAGGGGAAGTTAAACAAGGGAAACAGGGGAAGATAAACAAAGGAAGCAGGGGAAGATAAACAAGGGAAGCAGGGGAAGATAAACAAGGGAAACAGGGGAAGATAAACAAGGGAAGCAGGGGAAGATAAACAAGGGAAACAGGGGAAGATAAACAAGGGAAGTATCACTTCTCGGAAACCAAGAATGAATCTGCCAGTGTAAATGTAGGCAGTGAGGACATCTGCAAATACTACGCTAAAGGGGTGTGTATGTGGTGTCGAATAGGTAAAACTGGTCAATTAGCAAGAACTCATTTAAAATTAAGTTCTTTCTAAAATTTTATCTTATATGTTTAAAGGTATATTTTTTTAATTTATGTTAATGTAAAAATTAATAATTTTGTACCAAAAGAACCTTAGAAAACTTACCAAACCTTATTATAACAAGCGCAATTTAATTTAGCCTAATCCTACTTAATATATTTTAGTTAAGTTTACAATAATTTAATAAACAAACAATGAAATATTTTTTTTTCGTTAGGTTCAGAATGATTTTTGCGAAATTATTGCATACACAAATTTTCGCTTGTCTTATATGGCAAGAAGAACGTTGCTATTTAAGCTAAAATCGCAAGTTTTACCTATTCGGCACAATATATATATATATATACATATATATATATATATATATATATATATATATATATATATATATATATATATATATATATATATATATATATATATATAACAGGCCAACATTGCCCTGGAACATATAAAACTTATTTAGTCATCTACATTTCAGGTCATCAAAGACAAACACTCAGGTCTTTCTCTCTCTCTCTCTTCTTCTCTCTCTCTCTCTCTCTCTCTCTCTCTCTCTCTCTCTCTCTCTCTCTCTCTCTCTCTCTCTCTCTCTCTCTCTCTCTCTCTCTCCCTCCCTCTCCCTCTCTCTCTCTTATAGTTATGTACTTCCTGAAACATGAGGACAAATACACTTATGTATGGTGTGTGGATTAATGTGTGAGTGTTGGTGGTGTCCTCACACCGCCCTGTGTGTCCTCACACCGCCCTGTGTGTCCTCACACCGCCCTGTGTGGACTTGCTCTGTGTTTGTGAGTTACACACGTGTGTGTCGGACAGAGTTGTGTGGGATGTTTGTATCTATGTTTAATCCAGTGTCGGGCTTAGTAATTACAGTATCACCAGAGGATTAATCAAATTTCAAGTGGAATACTGTTTTAAAAGGCACAGAAACTGGTGTTAATTCAGTTATGATCTGGATTGTGACTGAATTTGTCACTCAGACGTTCATGTAAATGTTGTTCAAGATGCCTTTATGAATTATAAATTAAAGGTAGTGGACTCTACTTGCTTGACCAGTTTCCAAGACTGATATGAAGTAAGTTTATGGGTTTAAAACTGTGATGTTGGTGCCTGCCTGTCCCACATCCCGGTGAGACGATTATTTACACCTACTCACTCCTACACTCCAACTAACGTTAACACTCCTATTACTTATTCCCACGCTCCTACTTACTCCCAAACCCATCCCACTATCGTCAACACTCCTCCTTCTCACTCAACACTCCTTCAACCAACAACAACACTCCTTCAACCAACAACAACACTCCTTCAACCAACAACAACACTCCTTCAACCAACAACAACACTCCTTCAACCAACAACAACACTCCTTCAACCAACAACAACACTCCTTCAACCAACAACAACACTCCTACTCATTCCCACACTCCTCCTACTCACTCCTACGTTCATCTGGTTCTGCATTCACAAACTAGACTAACTCCCTCCTACACTCCATAAAATTTTGCAGCCTCCACTGGCACTAATTAACCCACATTCCCTTCTTCACCACAGATTATTATTATTATTATTATTATTATTATTATTATTAGCAATCAGAGGAGGAACAGAGAAAGAAAAGAAAGTGATAGCTGGTCTGAAGAGCAAAATGGAGGTGGAATGGAAAAGAAAACTAAATTCTCTAAGGGAAAAATTTGAGAAAATCTGATATAAAAGCAGGGAAAGGAAGGTTGGATCACGAGGAAAAGACAACTGAAGACAGAGTCCAAAGACTGGAAGATGAAATACAAAAACTGAAAGAGCCTCTGGAGAAAATGAGGAGAGTGGAAGCGACAGTGATAATAAAGGAAAAAAAAACAGGAGCAGAGAAATCAGACGAAAGACATCAATGAGTAAAAGCTTTAGGAGAGATGCTGACAGGAGACTGAGAGTCAAAGAAGGTGATAAGAGAGAACTGGTAACAACATATAAAGGATGCTGAGGGTAAGACAGTGAGAGGAACAAAGAGGGAATCCACTGATGATGTATGTAACAAGAAGCTGAAGATAGGAAGAAGTAAATAGGAAGTGGAGAGATTACCGCAATCACTGAGAGTATAGGAGTGGAGGAATTAGAGCAGATGGGAAAGAATGAGAGGATCGGGAAGTACTTCTGGAGCAAATGATGCTCCACGAAATCAATCGTCTGCTAAGAAGTTCCTCAACACAGGATCTTGAGACAGACAGCATTTAAGAAAGATCCAACTCTCAAGACCCACCACCTGCCCACCTCTCAGATCCACCACTGCCCATCCAAGACCCACCACCTCCCACCTCTCAAGATCACCACCTGCCCATCTCTCAAGATCCACCACCTGCCCATCTCTTAAGACCCACCACCTTCCCATCTCTCAAGACCAACCACCTGCCCACCCCTCAAGACTCACCACCTGCCCATCTCTCAAGACCCACCACCTGCCTATCTCTCAAGACCCACCACCTGCCTATCTCTCAAGACCCACCACCTGCCCATCTCTCAAGACCCACCACCTGCCCATCTCTCAAGACCCACCACCTGCCCATCTCTTAAGACCCACCACCTTCCCATCTCTCAAGACTCACCACCTGCCCACCCCTCAAGACTCACCACCTGCCCATCTCTCAAGACCCACCACCTGCCTATCTCTCAAGACCCACCACCTGCCCATCTCTCAAGACCCACCACCTGTCCATCTCTCAAGATCCCCCTTCATTCATTTCCAAACAACAACATCTGATTATGATGCCCACCCTCTCTCCACCTCCCCCCATCTACAACTACTACCTCTCACACCCCCTTTAACTATGGGCACACAACCCCCCTCACGCTCCCTCCCTACATAAACAAGGAACAAAAGCTCGGCCAATCAAAAAATAAGAAAAAAACTCCTTAAAATTATTAATAATATGGAGAAAGCAGAAAGGGAAGAAAAAAATAAATGGAAGAAGCAATCGAAAATTTTTAACCCACGTGTTGCAATTATTCTAGAGTTTATGTTGATAAGATGCATTCTTATAGAGCTGAGATTAACAGCGTAAAATTTCTTAAATTGTGCACTGGACGTCATTCATTTTGAGTCGTTTCACGAGAGATGTTTTGTTGAAAATAAGCGATACGTTTTTAATAGGGTAAACAGAACACACACACACACACACACACACACACCGTATAAAGCTAGCACCATGAAGATAGCGCCACTCGGTGTAGGATAACACTGGCAGTCTCTCCGGCCTCAACAAAAATACATACAATATCAGGGCTCTTTACACCATCCCTGGCAGTACAACCCTTATATGGCAGCCCTGCTAGTGTAAGGGAGAGAGAGAGAGAGAGAGAGAGACAGAGAGACAGAGACAGAGAGACAGAGAGACAGAGAGACAGAGAGACAGAGAGACAGAGAGAGACAGAGAGAGAGAGAGAGAGAGAGAGAGAGAGAGAGAGAGAGAGAGAGAGAGAGAGAGACAGACAGACAGACAGACAGACAGACAAACAGACAGACAGACAGACAGACAGACAGACAGACAGACAAACAAAGAGACAGACAGACAGACAAAGAGACAGAGACATACAGACAGGTAGAGACAGAAATCGAGACAGACAGAGACAGGCAGAGAAATCGAGGCAGACACAGATGAACAGATAGACAGAAAGCTAAACAAACACAGAAAAAAAACAGGGAGAGAAAGAAAGTGAAGCAACCAGCAGCTGGACACAGCAAGCAGGCTGTGTCTCTTAGTGTCAGTGTTATCAGTGTTATTATCCTGTCATTGTTGATGTTCACACATCCGTCAATGACTGGACACTGCCTTACCAAACACCACAATAATATCTCAGAATACTTAACAGTCCCTTCATGCTACTCTCACGTTCTCTATCATACGCAAGTAGGCCTATGCAGTGATCCTATATCCTTACATTTCTAGGTTCATATTTAACAACTAAAGAGCTCCAAAGAATGGTTCTACATTCTTGACATACCTGATGATTGGTAAATTGAGTTGTTGGTGCCAGCGTCCCGCAGGCTCTCATAGCCATCACAACCTACCCGATTTGGCAAGGTAAGAGTTTCATGATGGGAAAGGTAAAGCTGATCCAACACTTCCACCTTCACAGCTATAGATGGTTGGATCCCACTGAGTGAAGCTAGTCAGTGGTGCTGTAAGTGGAACACATCCTTCTAGGGTCCGTATCTTTATGTTCATGCTCAGACTATCTATCAAATATATATATATATATATATATATATATATATATATATATATATATATATATATATATATATATATATATATATATATATATATATATATATATATATATATGTTTATAAAAAAATTCCAGAATGTATATCTTAAAATACAGCCATACAAAACAGGTGTATATGTGGCAGACAGGTGAAGGATAAAATAATATCATTGATCTCGTCCTATTGTGAATGAACAAACTTACACCAATGTACTCACCTAGTTATGGTTGCAGGGGTCGAGTCATAGCTCCTGGGCTCGCCTCTTCACTGGCCGCTACTGGGTCACTCTCCCTGCGCCATGAGCTTTATCATACCTCTTCTTAAAGCTATGTATGGATCCTGCCTCCACTACATCGCTTCCCAAACTATTCCACTTCCTGACAACTCTGTGACTGAAGAAATACTTCCTAACATCCCTGTGATTCATCTGAGTCTTCAACTTCCAACTGTGTCCCCTTGTTGCTGTGTCCCATCTCTGGAACATTCTGTCTCTGTCCACCTTGTCAATTCCTCTCAGTCGTTATCATGTCCCCCCCTATCTCTCCTGTCCTCCAGTGTCGTCAGGTCGATTTCCCTTAACCTCTCCTCGTAGGACATACCCCTTAGCTCCGGGACTAGTCTTGTTGCAAACCTTTGCACTTTCTCTAGTTTCTTTACGTGCTTGGCTAGGTGTGGGTTCCAAACTGGTGCTGCATACTCCAATATGGGCCTTACGTACACAGTGTACAGGGTCCTGAACGATTCCTTGTTAAGATGTCGGAATGTTGTTCTTAGATTTGCCAGGCGTCCGTATGCTGCAGCAGTTATTTGGTTGATATGCGCCTCAGGAGATGTGCCTGGTGTTATACTCACCCCAAGATCTTTTTTCTTGAGTGAGGTTTGTAGTCTCTGGCCCCCTAGACTGTACTCCGTCTGCGGTCTTCTTTGCCCTTCCCCAATCTTCATGACCAATCTTCGTCCGATTGGATTCTTTTCATCAACTTCACATCATATGCAAACAGGGACACTTCGGAGTCTATTCCTTCCGTCATGTCGTTCACAAATACCAGAAACAGCACCGGTCCAAGGACTGACCCCTGTGGAACCCCACTCGTCACAGGCGCCCACTCTGACACCTTGCCACGTACCATGACTCGCTGCTGTCTTCCTGACAGGTATTCCCTGATCCATTGTAGTGCCTTCCCTGTTATCCCTGCCTGGTCCTCCAGCTTTTGCACTAATCTCTTGTGTGGAACTGTGTCAAACGCCTTCTTACAGTCCAAGAAAATGCAATCTTGTCTTACTGCTGTCACCCTGTCATAGAACTCCAGTAGGTTTGTGACACAGGATTTCTTGTCCCTGAAACCGTGTTGGCCGTCGTTGATAAGCTCATTCCTTTCTAGGTATTCCACCACTCTTCTCCTGATAATTTTCTCCATGACTTTGCATACTATACACGTCAGTGACACTGGTCTGTAGTTTAGTGCTTCATGTCTGTCTATTTTTTTAAAAATTGGGACTACATTTGCTGTCTTCCATACCTCAGGTAGTCTCCCTGTTTCGATAGATGTGTTGAATATTGTTGTTAGGGGTACACATAGCGCCTCTTCTCCCTCTCTCAGGACCCATGGAGAGATGTTGTCCGGCCCCATCGCCTTTGAGGTATCTAGTTCACTCAGCAGCCTCTTCACTTCTTCCTCGGTTGCATGTATTGTGTCCAACACTTGGTGGTGAACCCCGCCTCTCTGTCTTTCTGGAGTCCCTTCTGTCTCCTCTGTGAACACTTCTTTGAATCTCATGTTGAGTTCCTCACACACTTCACAGTCGTTTCTTGTGATCTCTCCTCCTTCCTTCCTTAGCCTGATCACCTGGTCCTTGACTGTTGTTTTCCTTTTGAGGTGGCTGTACAACAGCTTTGGGTCGGATTTGGCTTTCACTGCTATATTTTTTTCATATTGTCGTTGGGCCTCCCTTCTTACCTGTGCATATTCATTTCTGGCTCTACGACTGCTCTCCTTATTTTCCTGGGTCCTTTGCCTTCTATACTTCTTCCATTCCATAGCACACTTGGTTTTGGCTTCCTGCACCTTGGGTGAACCATGGGCTCATCCTGGCTTTTTCATTATTCCTGTTACCCTTGGTACAAACCTCTCCTCAGCTTCCTTGCATATTGTTTTCACATATTCCATCATCTCGTTTACTGACTTCCCTTCCAGTTCCCTGTTCCACTGAACCCTGTTCAGGAAGTTCTTCATGCCCACGTAGTCCCCTTTCTTGTAATTTGGCTTCATTCGTCCAGCCCTTCCTGCTTCCCCCTCCACTTGTAACTCTACTGTGTATTCGAAGCTTAAAACCACATGATCACGGGCCCCAAGGGGCCTTTCATATGTGATGTCCTCAATATCTGCACTACTCAATGTGAATATTAGGTCCAGTCTCGCTGGTTCTTCCTCTCCTTTCTCTCTGGTTGTGTCCCTTATGTGTTTTATACATGAAGATTTCCAGTACCACCTCCATCATCTTAGCCCTCCACGTTTCTTGGCCCCCATGTGGCTCCAAGTTCTCCCAATCGATTCCTTGTGGTTGAAGTCACCCATGATCAGTAGCTTCGCCCTGCTCACATGAGCCCTTCTGGCCACTTCAGCCAGTGTGTCAACCATCGCTCTATTACTCTCATCATACTCTTGCCTTGGCCTCCTGCTGTTCTGTGGTGGGTTATACATCACTGCAATTACCACCTTGGGACCTCCAGACTGAAGCGCTGCTACTATGTAATCTCTTGTTTCTCCTCTGTCTCCTCTCTCCAGCTCATCAAAATCCCATCGGTTTTTGATCAGCAGTGCCACTCCTCCACCTCCTCTGTTCCCTCTGTCTTTCCTCAGGATCTGATATCCCATTGGAAAGATGGCATCTGTTATCATACCTGTGAGCTTGGTTTCTGTGAGAGCTTTGATGTCCGGTGTTGCCTCTGACTCTTTCGTGCCACTCCTCCCACTTATTTGCTATTCCGTCAGCGTTAGTGTACCATACCTTCAGTTTCCTCTCCAACACTGTGTTTTGGGGGTCTGGGTCTGTGGGGGTGGGGGACTTGGCAGTGTACTGCGGGATTCTATAGTGGAGTGTTGGGTGGGGGATTGTGGTTTGTGCTGGGATAGCGTGATTGGTTGTCGGGTTCTGGGGATTGTTCTGTGTGCTTGCTCTTGTTGCTCTGCCCTGATCTGGTTGTCCTCTGCTGATTCTGTCCTTGTCTCTCCTCCTAGCTCTTTTCGCTTTTGTGTCCTCTCCCTCAGCTGCTGTCGTTCTGCTTTTGTTCTGTCTCGGTCTAGGAACACCCTCTTGTATTCTGTCGATTCCTTCAACCGTGGTTTCTCTTGGAGGATCCTGTTTCGCACTGTTTCTGTCCTGAAAATCAACTTGATGGTCGTTTTTTCCCCTTCACGTACCCCTCTATTCTCTGAAAATTTACAATCTCGGACATGTCCTCTTCACCTATTTCTGTGATGATGTTCTCAATCTCCTTTCTTTCTGCCTGCCATCTTTCAGTGTGTGTGTCCTTCCCTCGCTCTCCTGGAGCCCATGAATAAACACTGACTTCGCCCTCTCCTCCTTCCATTGCCTTTCCTCTGTGACTCTGGTTCCTGTTTGTACATGGCCATTTTCTCCCTTATTTTTCCTGAGCTCTTGGTTTTGTGGGCCTCTGATTTGACCATCCCCTCCACCTGCACCCAGCTACTCTCACCCTTCACCCTTGGCCCGCTTGGTAGGCTGATAGGGCCTTAGCGTGTTATATCTCCTTCCTTGGTTGGGCCTCTTCAAGGGGGACCAGCTTCAGGGGAAAGAGAGATGGGGAAAGAGAGATGGGGAGAGAGAAAGAGAGAGAGAGAAGGGAGAGGGGAAAGAGGAGAGAGAGAGAGAGAAGGGAAAGGTAGAAGAGAGATAGATGGAGAGAGTGGGAGAGAGAGAGAAAAGGGAGAGGAAAAGAGTGAGAGAGAAAAGGAAGGGGGTAGAGGTGTGTGTGTGTGTGTGTGTGTGTGTTTGTGTATGTGTGTACTCACCTATTTGTACTCACCTATTTGTGGTTGCAGGGGTCGAGTCATAGCCCTGGCCCCGCCTCTTCACTGATTGCCCCCAGGTCCTCTCTCTCCCTGCTCCATGAGCTTTATCAAACCTAGTTTTAAAAACTATGTATGGTTCCTGCCTCCACATGCCTTTCAAAGCTTTCCATTCCTGAAACTCTATGACTGAAAAATCCCAACCCCCCTTTTGACTCATAGAGTTTTAATTAATTTGCCCCCTTTTTTTTGCCCCCCTTGAAAATTTTTCTTTCCCCCATCTTTCGAATTTTATATGTCTTATCCCCCCTTTAATTGTTCTAGTGTCACCCGTTTTCCCTTTCCTTTTTCAGGAAAACCCATTTGGGGTGTTAAAATTAGAAGGGGTGAACCACCCCTTAAAATTTCCCCTTTAGCAAGATAACCCCAACCTAACCTAACATGACGTAACTTTAACCCCCAACCCTAAAACCAACCCTAACATGACCAACCTAACCAACCTAACCTAACATGCCTAACCAAAACATGACCAATAATGACCTAACATAACATGATCTAACCTAACATGACCTAACCTAACCACCTAACATGCCCCCAACCAACCTAATATCCCCCAACCAACCACCAATGTCCCCTACCTAACCTAACATAACCTAACTAAAAAAGTGTTGCGCAGTGGGACCAGTGTTAACGGGGGGAATGTTGCAGCAGGGACCAGTGTTGCAGCGGGGACCAGTGTTGCAGCGGGGGACCGTTTAGTAGTGGGACCCGTGTTGCCTGGGACCATGGCACAGGGGGACCATTTTGGCGCAGGGGGGACCGTGTTGGCAGTGGTACCAGTTTTCCCCAGTGGGACCAGTGTTGGGTGGGACCATGTTGCGGGGGGGCCGTTTGGGGGGACCGGTTGCAGCGTGGGACCAGTGTTGCCAGGGGGACCAGTGTTGCAGCAGTGGGACCAGTTTTGGGGCCCAGGGGACCGGGGCGCAGTGGGACCAGTGTTGCACAGTGGAAATTTTGACTTGGGTTAGGAGGAAGGGCGGTGGCTTCTGACCACCAGAACCTTTAGTGTCTCTGGACGCCTTCATGCCCTGCCCCAATCCCCCTTTACCTAGGTAATTTACATACCCTCACCTAGGGTAATTTACATACCCTCACCTAGGATAATTTACATACCCTCACCTAGGGAATTTACATACCCTCACCTAGAGTAATTTACATACCCTCACCTATGGTAATTTACATACCCTCACCTAGGGTAATTTACATACCCTCACCTAGGTAATTTACATACCCTCACCTGGGGTAATTTACATACCCTCACCTAGGGAAATTTTTACGTTCCCTTACCTAAGGTAATTTGCCTACCCTTATCTAAGGTAATTACCTCCCCTTACCTAAGGTAATTTATTTAACTTATTTAGGGTCATTATCATCCCACGATGTGACCCAAAACAGTACCTATTTACTAAGAGGCCAAAGGGGGTACAGGTGTTGGAGAGTTGACCACATGTCTCGCTCCACCCCGGAAATCAACCCGGCGTTTACTTGTCAACTTAAAGACGCCACCACTGAACTACGTGGGTGGAATGAATACAAAGCCTCGGTGCACGTTGCCAGTCCCCAATTAATTTGTTGGTTATAACTGACCATATTTTTTAAAGGGGTGGAGGGTAAGCCAGGGAAGGCCTTGGTCAGATGACCAAAAACTCCAACGGCGAGTCATCATCTGACTAAGACCCGCGTCAGGAAACACTTGTCCTGTTCCTAAAAAACCTTACCTAACCTAACCTAAACCAGTCCTCAAGATACTGCAGGAAACTCCTGGTCACCGTCCTCTTCTTGCTAGTTCAGGTGTTATCGTTCAGGAAAGCCACCTAAACTGTACACGAAATATTACAGGTATTATCAGGTATTACAAATATTATGGTAAAAGAAGGGGAAAAACAAGAAGAAGATTCTTGCAAGATTTACCTGTCATCTTACGTCTTGACGTAACTCCAGTTCAAGGAATAACCAAACAAAATATTTGTTTAAAAAATTATAAACAAAGTAGTATTTAGTATAACGAAGAATTTGTTTAACAAAATATTTGTTAAACAAATTTAAAGAAGTATTCTTAAAAATGATGTTAAATAAAAAGGGTTTTCCAGGGACCTGCCACGAGATGATAAGACACCCAGGAAAACCTGAACCAAGAGCACTTTATCAGGATTAAATGAGACATCTAATCTTAATCTACATCAAGACGGGAAAATGATGAGTGAAATTAGATTCAAAATTACTTTTATTTTAATTATTTCTAATAATTTGATGCAGAATATCAGTAACTGATGCAATAATTAAAAAAATGATTGCATCACACAGGCTAACACCGTGGTCACAGGGAACACTGGGTAGTACACCAGTGGTCACAGGAAAAATAAAAGGGCTAAAAATTTTAAACCCAAGGTCACTAGATAACACTAGGCTAGTATACCAGTGGTCACTAGATAACCTAGGCTAGACACCAGTTGCCACCAGATAACATAGGCAGTACAAGTGGTCACTAGATAACACTAGGCAGTACACCATGGCACTAGATAATACTAGGCTAGTACACCAGTGGTCACAAGATAACACTAGGCTAGTAACCGGGCACTGATAACACTGGTATCCCAGTGGTCCCCGATAACACTAGGCAGTACACCAGTGGCCACCAGATAACACAGGTAGCACCAGTGGTCACAAGATAAACTAGGCTAGTACACCATGGTACAAGATAACACTAGGGTAGTACACCGTGGTCACTAGATAAAACTAGGTAGTACCCGTTCAGGAAAGACCTAAAAATGGTTAAAACGAAATATTAAGGTATTATCAGGTAATTTCAAATATTATGGAAAAAAAAAGGGGAAAAACAAGTAAGAAAATTTAAGATTTTACCTGTCATCTTAGGTTTTTGACGGGAATTCCCGTTCCCAAAGGTTTTAAACCCCAAACAAAAAATTTGTTTAAAAAAAAATTTTAAACAAAGTAGTATTTAGTATAACGAAGAATTTGTTTAACAAAATATTTGTTAAACTAAAAGTTTAACAGAAAATATTCAAAAAAAGTATGTTAAATAAAATGTTTTTCCAGGGGCCTGCCACGAGATGATAAAAAACCCAGGAAAACCTGAACCAAGAGCACTTTATCAGGGTTAAATGAGACATCTAATCAATCTACATCAAAACGGGGAAAAAAGATGAGTGAAATTAGATTCAAAATTACTTTTTTTTTAATTAAAATTTTTTTTTTAAAAATGTAGATGCAGAATATCAGTATTGACTGATG
>WNWK01023417.1:0-31120 GCA_009830355.1 Cherax destructor
GGCGGCTTCTCGCTCTTTCTTTCTAGACCATTTCCGTTCTCATTCCCATGCCATCGCAGTATACACCGATGGTTCAAAGTTATCTGACGGCGTTGGATTCGCAGCAGTGTTTCCAGACAGCATCGTACGAGGGCATCTATTACCCTCGGCTAGCATATTTACGGCTAAATTGTATGCCATTCTTGTGGCACTTATCCGTATTGCATCTATGCCTGTATCACCATTTGTGGTCGTTTCAGACTCCCTTAGTGCTTTACAGGCTATCCGTAAAATTGATACACCTCACCCCCTAGTTCTTCGTATCCACCTTTGGTTACGCCGTATCTTTAGCAAGCATAAAGATATTGTCTTTTGTTGGGTCCCTGGTCATGTTGACGTACAGGGCAATGAACAGGCAGACACTGCTGCGCGGTCAGCAGTACATGACCTTCCAGTTTCATATAGAGGTGTTCCTTTTACGGACTATTTTGCGGTCATTGCTACCCACCTTCGCACCCGTTGGCAACAACGCTGGTCTGACCTGCTGAATAACAAACTTCATTCTATTAAACCGGTTATAGGTTTCTGGCCTTCTTCTTGTCACCAATGTCGAGGTTGGGAGACTACACTCTCCCGTCTTCGCATCGGCCACACTCGTCTTACTCACGGGTATCTCATGGAGAGGCTCCCTGCCCCTCTCTGTGAGCATTGTCAGGTTCCAGTGTCTGTTCGACATATCCTGTTGGACTGCCCCCACTATCAACGAGCACGCAGAATTTACCTCCAACGACGTCTTCGCTCTGCGGCCCTTTCTTTACCTTCCCTTCTTGCAGATGGACCCTCCTTTAATCCTGACTCTCTCATTGACTTTTTGACAGAAACTGACTTACTACACAAACTCTGAAGATTATACCTCTAGCACCTCCCTCAGTCCCTTCTACCTCGATCTTTTGCTACCCTCCACCCCTGCACTATCCACCGTCATGCTGCACTCCATACCCTACTAATCGTCCATCTCCCTCTTGCAACCCACTCATACCCTACTAATCGTCCATCTCCCTCTTACAACCCACTCTCCCTGCATCCTACAATAACCTGCAGCGCTGTATAACCCCTGTGGTTTAGCGCTTCTATTTGATTATAATAATAATTAGGCACTGTCCAATGAGGACTGGGAGAGAAACCGACAATCCAGAAGAGCATCCTACATCCCCCCTCTTCACTGCAGACACTAGTTGCTGAGATGCCATATTTAATCTAACCCCAAAGCTCATACCGCAGCACATAATTAGTTGTCATTATGACTGACGGTGATAAGTATGCCTGCCACCGTTTAGAACATGGAGATACAGCATCAGCTTGCGTGGCATCCACCACACGCACAATGTGAACTTGGTCGCACAATGTGTGGAAAATAACCAAACTACCAACAGAAATGTATCAAGAATTCAATATCACTGAACAATGCACCGACTGTCCTGAAAGAGAGCAAAAAATTGCGTTTCTATTTCCCAGTGGAAAAGAGAGAATTTAAGGATAGTCCATGGAGTGGATTCTGAGAGAAAAGGTCGACGGGAGGAGGATGAGGTAGTAGACAGACTGAACTGAGGGAGAAGGTCGACGGGAGGAGGATGAGGTAGTAGACAGACTGAACTGAGGGAGAAGGTCGACGGGAGGAGGATGAGGTAGTAGACAGACTGAACTGAGGGAGAAGGGTCTTAAACTTCGGTTGCTGGGGATCTTCCAGAACGTGGCGACTCACAGGCCTGGCCGTCCACCTGACGTGTCTCGGGATGAATATGTGGGATAATATACAAGGACATCACTTTCCCTCTGCTAAATTCCTGGCCCACCACGAAGCCCAACAAGGAATAGCACGACAGACATTCACACACCAATAACTCCAAAGATCAATTTACGTATTAATAATGAGTTTTTATGAGTTAAAAATATAACTATTCACTTTTATAGGCAAAATTAGATATACCTCATTGTGGCCTTCCCTGTCTAGGGTCATACAGAATTCTACAATGCCAGAGCAGCACTGTTTGCCTAACTCGCCCATCACGCAGAATGGATATTCACACAATGGCTTCGCTGCATTAGTTGCAAGTTCACCTTGAATTTTCCCAGCAGCCTGGAGTGTCACACGGGTCCGCCTCCATCACACCGTATAGTGCTTTATTTCAATCTCAATGATGACAACAGAGCTGGGCCTCAAAACACAAATGGCACGCCTACATAGGCACGACTTCATACAACCACACTTTAGATAACAGTAATTCAAATATCACACGAGAAGGTCAAACATGACTGCAGCTTTTCACATTGTTATATTCTAGAGAAAACGTCAAATCTGTAAGAGTATTACAGTTTCTGGAGAATTAGGGAGGATGGGGGGAGAACAATCGAGTGTAAATCAAGGAAGGGAAGGGAACCTCCAATTTCTATAACAAAGAGTCGTTCACCAGCATAAAGTATTGCACTGCCGTACTGTACACAACAGATCAGAACAACATTAATATATTTTCAGGACGTTTACATGTGTACACTGTCGGTATTACCAGCTGCTTTAAACACTTTAAAACAGGTGCAAATTATTCAGATCCTTCAAAAATTACTAAATTATTAGGTTTTTCAAATCACAATAAATACTCTACAGTTCCCTAATTTATTAAAATTTAACCTATGTTACAAATTTTATCAAGATTAAAAAAATATGTTTTAAAGACAATTATTTCTCATAGCAAATATAATCGTGTGCGCTACTAACAGGTTGTATGTTAGTCGTTGACGATGGCAGTGATAGGGAGGGGAAGAAGAAGAATGGGGAAGGATGGAGAGGGATTGAGAAGTATGCAGGGAAGAAGAGAGAGACTGTGAAAAGATGAGAGACTCATCCACTTTCGATTTTTGTGTTGGTGAATGTACATGATTTACTTATTTAAAGTTTACGTGGCATGTTTATGTTGCCCATTGCAAGCGCATGATAGTGGCTTTCTGCTAAAGAAAACTTTATTACTTATAAACTACAGTTTGTATACTACACAAATAAATAATTTTAATTTGATTTTGATTTTGCTGTGTGTTGATGTTTCTTGCTGTTCTAAGGATGCTGTGATGCCACTGATGCGAGGGGTTATAAAGTAGCTAAAGCTCTCGCTTCACACGGCGAGGGTCTGGGTTCAATTCCCTATTGGGCGTGTTTCTTTACACCTGTTGTCTATGTTCACCCATCAGTAATAATGGATACCTGGGTGTTAGTCGAGTGGTGTGGGTCGCATCCTGGGACAAAACTGACCTAATTTACCCGAAATGCTCTGCATAACCAGCGGCTTTCTATATAGTAGTATGTCATTGATGTCAGCTAGGCCTGTATACCATGTACTTGTAGTAAATAAAGATATTATTTTATGTAATAAGAACAGCATAACTGAAACGGTGAATGTTAGTTTTGATCCAAGACTTAAGATCCGCTTCTCACATTTCAGAACAAAAGAACTGATCCAAGAATTTGGGGAATATAGCAGCGGGTTGTTCTGTCTGCAGTAAATATCGTTATCCATAAAGACAGAGATTGGATATCAAAGAGCACATCAACTTGATCAGAGAGAGAGAAGGGGGAAGGTTGTGTATTTTGATCCAAGGGGTTATATGAAGGTGTGCTTTGATCCAAGGGCTTATTGGCAGTGTGTTTTGATCCAAGGGGTTATATCAAGTTGCCTTTTGATCGAAAGGGTTATATCAAGTTGCCAGACAATTACCAGTCTCACGTTACTAATTTAAAGTATTTTTTTCAATAATTGCAGAAACTCAATGTTGATTATATCAAGCTGTTTAATTATTTTTTTTTTCATTTACATGATGCTCAGATTATTGATAATTGGTTAAAATGGACATTATTACCCAGAAGTGTATTTTAAACGAGTTTACCCCTCGGCCATTGTTTGTTTCTATGATTTAAAGCATGAACCATAGAAGAAAGTGATCCCCACAGAATTATTTTTTGTTTTGTTAGACATATTTACAGGTAGAAGACATGTCTGGAGATGGGAAGTACAGTGTCTGAACTCTGAAGGAGGGGTGTTAATGTTGCAGTTTTATAACTGTAGTGTAAAGCATGCCTGTGGCAAGACAGTGATGGAGTGAATGATGATGAAAGTTTTTCTTTTTCGGGGTCACCCTGCCTTGGTGGGAAACGGCCGATGTGTTAATAAAAAAATGTCTACAGAGAAATTTGTGCTGTGCAAGCTCACAAATGTCTGGTGTCCTCTTGCATCACCTCTCTCGCACCCTGTAGGGGTCTCTCTCGCACCCTGTAGGGGTCTCTCTCGCACCCTGTAGGGGTCTCTCTCGCACCCTGTAGGGGTCTCTCTCGCACCCTGTAGGGGTCTCTCTCGCACCCTGTAGGGGTCTCTCTCGCACCCTGTAGGGGTCTCTCTCGCACCCTGTAGGGGTCTCTCTCGCACCCTGTAGGGGTCTCTCTCGCACCCTGTAGGGGTCTCTCTCGCACCCTGTAGGGGTCTCTCTCGCACCCTGTAGGGGTCTCTCTCGCACCCTGTAGGGGTCTCTCTCGCACCCTGTAGGGGTCTCTCTCGCACCCTGTAGGGGTCTCTCTCGCACCCTGTAGGGGGGTCTCGCACCCTGTAGGGGGGTCTCGCACCCTGTAGGGGTCTCGCACCCTGTAAGTGTGTATAAGTTCGATCACTCGCTCACCCTGACGCTTCTCGCCACTTACACTGTCAGTTCCCGCCACGTCATACTCCCCGTAGCGTCTCCTTCATTTACCACTTTAACTCAGCTGTCAGGAGACACGCGTCATTTTAAACCTTCATAACGAAACCAATACAAGATATCTTAGGTGTTCATACAAGACATTTAATACAAACAATTGCCAACACTGATGCGAAAAGTATGTCTCTCTCCCGCTACTGCCAAGGCACTAAAAGAATAAATTTTAATAAGGATTACTTAATGAACGTAGAAGTTTAGTAATATAAGCAAGATCATGCTATTGGCTGAGCAGGTGGGCAAGAGTTTCAGCGAGTCTACAGCCACCCATATCCTGTGCGACAGTCATTACAGTAGGTAGGTATAAGGTTAGTCAGGAAACAGGACAAGTGTTTCCTGACGCGGGTCTTAGTCATATGACCCACAGCTGGAGCTTTTGGTCATCTGACCCAGACCTTCCGCTGGCTTAGCAGTCCACCCCCTTTAAAAATTAGCGTTAGGATTATAACCATTTCATTGAATAGCGGTTAGTGCTAACCAACGCACTGGCGTGTGTCGATTTCTCTTCTGAAATAGTATGTCTCTACCACTTCTGCCAAAGTGTATTTGCGTTCTAAAATTCGTGTATTTGCGTTCTAAAATTCGTGTGTATTTGCGTTCTAAAATTCGTGTGTATTTGCGTTCTAAAATTCGTGTGTAAGCCCCTGGTTGTCATGCCACTGGGAATGGGATAAACCTAGTCTATACGTCCTCTCTCTTGATGGAGCGACAATTGCGGGCGGATACCGCTGACAGTGGCAGGTATGACGGTAGTGACGCTGGTGTTGAACACCGTTGTCAGAAAGCGTTGGTGGAAATAACTACGATGAGCCTACTGACGATGAGCCTACTGACCATGAGCCTACTGACCATGAGCCTACTGACCATGAACTTATTGTTAAAAAATCAGCTGGACACCACCACCTAGACCAGCTGTGGGAGCTGGTGTAAAGGGTCACTTCACCCACTCGTTCACCTGCACTGCTGCTCTAGTTTCATGTCTTACCAGGTATTGTCTAATAAAAGTTCCCATACTGTTGGCACTTTATCACCTCTATGCAGTATCAAGGAACCACTGTATACCACTGCCCTAATAATTAACTTAATACGATAAAATATATGTTATTTAAATACGATTACTAACATTAACTTTTTAAAATCATGGTCACTGCCATTTTTTGTTAGTCATAAAAGAATTAGATAAATTTGAAGGTGCACTGCGATCATTCAATGCTGCCTTGCACGTTATTATATTTATGTGAAAGCGCCAAACACGAAGGGTCAAACAGCGCTTGGAGATTGGGAAATGATCCGGTAGGTTCCAAGTGAAGGGTCACCACAGTTATTTGATTCAAGAGCCCTTCAACCCCTAGCCTCTTGAAGGGTCATACGCTGAAAATCAAGAGGAGCTTTATCTTAACTGCCAATCAGCGTGTCAGAAGCTCTGATTATTCCCGGTGAAACTACGAAATTTTTTGTATCGGATGACTTTCCGATAACAGTAGCACAATCATTTCTATGAGGCGAGTCACGTCAGTGATCAGTGTAGACCCGGTAAGACAAGACAAGACAAGTCAGGTCTTGGTACAGACCCCGCGAGCCAAGTTATGTCTGGGTAAATCCGTTAAACGCTATGGACAGAATAGCTAACGCAACGGGTGAGGGCATAAGCCAGAGCAAACCAGTTTTAAAACTAGCAAGCCAGAACTGGCTTGTAATGGGTTCAAACCCCACCCATTCTGTGAGCTATTTACAATGGTGTCATTACGATATTGAGCCGCTGTGGACGCAGGAGCAGAGCAGCGATTCAGTACAAATTACTGACTAATATTTATCTTAAACTTGCACTGAGAGGAATGAAATCTAATGTATTTATTTAGGACACCTGTGAAAAAGACACATGTGGAACACTTTCGTATCTTTATTCGAAAAACGTTTCGCTTGCACACAGCAGACTTCTTCAGTCTAATGCAGAGGGGACTAAATCTGGAGACAGCAGAAGCGGTGAAGATGTTATGAGTCCATCAACCTTGCAGGGTCTCGAGATCACGACTCCATGTGTACAACACATTCAGTGTTCTTTGTATTTAATAAAATTAGACACGTCAGCACTGTGCTGCTATGCTATTCTGTATGATAATTGCACCGTGGGAACAAAAGATAGTTATGTTTCCTTTATCGAACAATTCATTCCTTGGACCTTGATCATTGCAAATACAAGGGGAAAGAATCAAGGTCACAGGACCGAAACTCTTTCAATGACGATGTTCTAAAAATATTCATGTTTGTTTCCGTCATGTAGTCGGCAGACATTTGGCCGCTAGCCATATAAACTTGCACTGAACGAAATTAGTACTATACTGATAGCTAGAAGAGTTGAAGTAAATATTCAAAATGTTAATGTTGTCAGGCACATTACGTCCATGTAATGTTGAGCCTAGTGTGCCTTCTTAATTATTAAATTTAAAGGAAAAATCAGAGGTGGAAGGAAAAAAACTTGCTACCATCTCAAGAAGACAATATTTTTCACATATTTCTCTTACTGACTTTCCAAAAAGAATAATAACGTTCCTATTATACGTATATGCAAGATTTAAAAGTATCAGACTGATCCAAAAAGTATTCCTGGGACTGGGATTTGACTGTCAAAAAAAAAAAAAAAAAAAATCCTGTGTCTGGGATGAAGGCTATGGGTATCCTTCTGAGGATACCTAGGCAGAAAATATTCCATATTATAATCATAAAGTTAATGGAACCAGAAGCTATCAAATTACTATTATGGAAACTCTAAACCCATAGGGGTAATAAACCCCCGGGGAATGGTAGGTCATCAAGTTCGATTCGAGAGAGGGCGTCGGGAATTCAATTCCTTGGATCAGGAGTCCTTCGCCAGAATAAAATTCCCCCCCCCCTCCATTCCATGAGGGGACATCCCAGTTATGCTAAAATGGAACCATACTTGTTGACCCACTGTGCATACTTAATGGTAGTATATTTGCCGGTGGCGACTGGAGGATCGAGCCTCAAATACCATAGATTGAATGACCCACACGGGTTTAGCGCTTCACATGACTTAACAGTATACTTGTAGCCAATCCTACCACTCCAGAACACTGACATCTTTGGCACTAACGACGCTGCCGACAATTGCAAAGAAAACACAGGTTGCTGAGAAGCCTTTAATTGCGAAGACGTTTCTCTCTGGATTGAAACGTTGCCCCTATAAAAGCTAGTTCTACAAAGTGTCTTTCATTACACTTTCAGCGTGTGTGTCTGAAGACACTGTGGAGACATCCAGTAAGAAGTAACACAACATATTGTATTAATGTTGGTAGAATTACCGACAATATGTTGGGTAAAAAGAGACAATTGCAACTAATGTGACATTTTGTGGTAACGTAACAGCTTGACAAAGCTCCTGGAGAGCGAAACGTTGCCCCAATAAAATGTCACATTAGTTACACTCGTGTCCCTTTACCTAACACCTGGAAACAGATGTACTGGATGGAATGTGTGACTTCTTCAGTCTTGATAAGGACCGTTGAAGAAACCCGTGACAAAACGTTGCCTTTAGTAAATGTATTGAAGTAATATATCTTTATTTATTACAAGTACATGTACAAGGTATACAGGCCTAGCTGACATCAATCACATACTACTATATAGAAAGCCGCTTGTTATGCTGAGCATTTCGGGCAAATTAGGTCAGTTTTGTCCCAGGATGCGACTCTCACTAGTCGACTAACACCCAGGTACCTATTTTAAACTGATGGGTGGACAGGGACAGCAGGTGTCTTATGGAAACACGTCCCTAATGTTTTCCAGCCGTACCGGAGGAGATTCGATCTCCGGACCTCAGAGTGTGAGCTGAGTGCGCTAGCCACACCAGTCTGGTGTGGTTACCCACACCAGACTGTTTTTGTGCCCACAGGTAATATTTTTTCCCACACTGTTAAACGATATTATGGTGATAATATTTGTGCCCACACTGTTTAACAGTATAATGGTGATAATATTTGTGCCCACACTGTTTATACAGTATAACGGTGATAATATTTGTGCCCACACTGTTATACAGTATAACGGTGATATTTGTGCCAACACTGTTTATACAGAATAACGGTGATAATATTTGTGCCCACACTATTTATACAGTATAACGGTGATATTTGTGCCAACACTGTTTATACAGAATAACGGTGATAATAATTAAGGGAGAACCCGTCGGTCGCCACGATGAGAGAGCAACAAAAAAAAAATTAACAAGATTTATGCTGCTGCTGATTTTCGAGAAAACTCGAATAAAAATTGTTATATCCATGACCAAACGTTAAAACTATAGGATCCAAAAAATGCCTTTGTAAATAAAAGATAAGTTTTGAGCCTAGGAAGGAGGGATACTTCTAATTCTTTGGATCAAGAGCCCTTTAAGAACCTCAATTTCTCCCCCTCCCTCCTTGAAAGAGCATATGGCCTACCTATTACTGTTTTATTGTCTTCGCGTTTTTTAAGCCTCTATGCTAGTATTTAGAGTCCCACATTGTGTCTCATCTTTCCTGAGAACAAGTCTTCATTCCTTCTATTTAGTAGATTTGATAAAGCTCGTCTATGAGAAATGATTCTTCAATAGCATTTCACATTACTGAGACACGTGTACCACACCTGGGGATTTTTATTCTCAATACGTGGCTTTATCAATTCAATATGGAGGTTATTTGAAGGTGTTGAAATTAGTTGGCAAAACGTCTTGAGAATAAAGATACACAGGTGTTGCACCCGTCTTAGTCATTAAGTCGGTATTATGTACCAGTAGTGCTTTGATACCTCCCACTATAGGAATGGTAGGCCTGCTGGCTGAAAAGTTACTTAAAATTTACTAGTTTATCCCACAGTATTTACATGAGGCCTGGCCTTAATATGAGAAGATGTGTTAGGATTTTTAATCCAGGGGAGGGTTAGCCACGCAGGTTAAACCAAGAAAGTCAATGCGTCATTGAGGACTGTCTTATTTACACTAGGATGCGACCCACACCAGTCGACTAACCTATGGATTATGAAGTAATTTTGTCGCCCATAACATAGGTTCAAACTTTAATGGGCCTCTAGCGACCCTGATGGTACTTACCATAATAGTTGGCTGTAACCTGAGCTGTTGGTGAGTGTTCCTGAGGGAGGGAGGGAGAGAGAGTGAGCCGATAATCAGTGTTGTGGTGAAGGGAAGTGACTAGTGGTAAGCTTCTTGACAGCTCGTTTTCTTGTACAGTTCACTTCACACCTGATATGAAGAACATAATAAAAACTGTCAATCTGTCTCAGCCAAGATAAAAAATAAAGTGTGTACTCACCTAATTGTGGTTGCAGGAGTCGATTCATAGCTCCAAGCCCAGCGTCTGTGTGTGTGTTTCTTGTACCCTCAGTCTACAAATAATCATCTCACAGTAGCCCCCTTCACAGTAGCCCCTTCACAGTAGCCCCCTTCACAGTAGCCCCCTTCACAGTAGCCCCCTTCACAGTAGCCCCTTCACAGTAGCCCCTTCACAGTAGCCCCTTCACAGTAACCCCCTTCACAGTAACCCCTTCACAGTAGCCCCCTTCACAGTAACCACTACACTACTACACAGTAACTACTCAGGTTGAAAGAAGAGTGGAACACCCAAGTTTTGTTAAACCCTCAGTAATATTCTTCAACATGTTTTCTTCTCTCACCATCAATATTATCTGGACTGGTGGGTTGTACAGACAACACGATAACAAAGCCGTACAGTCAACAGACATGTGCACAACACTCCAGCGACACAGATGCAAGCAATTAGCCAAGGCAGTTCCGGAATAGAGGCCTATGAAAAATATTTAAAATTATGCTATTTAATCTTTTCTGTTCTCGTTAATAATGCCAAGATAAGAAACCCATAATTAGATTTTTATATTCAAAGGTTTTTTTTATACTGCTTTCTAAAAAAAAAAATTGTGCTAAAACGTTCTGATAAATGATTTTTAAATATGTACTTATATTTCCTAATATATAATTAATACCAAATAAATAATTCACAACATACGAAAATGTGAAACTGCTTTTGTTTTATAAATTATATTGACAATCTCTCGTATTCACCTTCTCTAATCTATTGTAGGTATTTCAAAATACATCCATCACCGTCCCTTCGTTAAAATAAATCCTTCTGCAGGCTTCAAGTAAAAGAAATGACAAAACAAAATAACGAAAATACATTGAACATACAGTATCTTAACACCGTTCTAATTTTAATGTCTGCGAGGGACGTCCCCTAGCCATGTAAACACTGATCCCCAACCCTCTAGTTACTGGTCTGACGCTTGTACTGCTTCACCTGTTAGTTATTGTACGAGTTAGAAGAAACAACGATTTCAATATCCAACACCTCCCCATCAGTGACATCATGGATGGCTCCTACCTTGCACCATGCCATCAAGGCCAGCATGGATGGCTCTGGCCATACCCTTCTGGATCAGTGCCATCCTGATGTCTCTGACGCTAAGGACTGTGGAGAAATAATCCAAGCAATGGGTTTTGATTATCCAAGGACTATGCAAGAATTGTGCACAGATCATCTAAGGACTGCGCAAAGCAAGAACCGTGCATAGATAATCCAAGGGCTGTACAAAGTAAGAACCGTGCATAGATAATCCAAGAACTGCGCAAAGATTATTCAAATATTGTGCAGAGATCGATACCTGAAGAGCATTCTTAACTGCATTTGTTCTCGTCGAAAAAACTTTTGGGGGAAAAAAAAGGGAAATAATATTGTCAGTGTCTGCTGAATAACTACCACCACATCAAACTTCGTATAAACAACTTAGAGGTTTATTCAGTAGATCTTATACAAATCTTTAACCCAGAGAGTTAGTAACCCACAAGGTTGATAACCCAGAAACCTCATTGTGCTTTATTTACAATGGGGGCCCTTTAGCCTCTTCCTCAGGATGCGACCCCCAAAACAGTCTACCTACACCCAGGTGCCTACTTACTGCCAGGTGAATAGGGGCATTAAGGGATCGTGAACAATTTTTCCACTCGTCTCGCACTGTTTTATAATAGAATAATATATCTGACAATACAAAAAAGATAAAATACATTATTTCGTAATAGAATAAATTTGGCAACACAAAAAAAATGTTTCGTAACAATAATAAATTTCACAAAATAAAAATATAATACATGGTTGTATAATAGAGTATTCAATATGGTAAATTAATAATTATCGTAAATTATGAACGCTGAAGTGCTAAACCCGTAGGGGATGTGCAGCGCGTGTAAGTTGGGAGCTCATCTGATATGATCCAAGGGGGAGCAGGGAGGGTTGCTCTAACTCCTTGGACTAAAAGCTCTTCACCCGCCGTCGCCTCTCCCTCACTTTCCTGTGATATATATATATATATATATATATTCGATAATTTATCAAGGGCTCTTGATGTAAGGAATTGGAGTTACCTCTTAAGTAGATCCATTTCCCAAGCGCTGCATAATTCCCATGGATTTAGAGTTTCATAATAATAATTATTAATAATAATAATTATAAATACTGTAAGAATATTACAGGTCAGAGTTATTAAAGTAATAATCCTGAGCTTTCACCTCCCTTTTTTTGCTCTCATTTCCCCGGACCGTAAGTCATTTCCATGCACTTCCCTTTTCCTCTTTGCTTGGAGACTTCTCTTCTTGTCTGATGATGTTCAAACAATGATCTCCAGCACTCAAAAGTACTGCAGTTTTTGCTCCTCACACTTCTGGAGGCTGGAGCCTCCACTTGCTCTGCGGTATCAACTGCACCACCTCTGCAGGCTGGAGCCTCCACTTGCTCTATATATCATCTGCTACGCCTCTGGAGGCTCAAGCCTCAACATCCTCTTGTATCATCTGTAGTTTTTACCCATCAACATTATATATCCCTCTTCAGAGAAGACAGGCTGTAGTTCTTTAAAAATTAGTCCATGGCTGTGCCATCGCTCAAGTTACCTCTCATACTTAAAAAAACTTTTACTTTCAGTAACGTTTAGTTAATTACTCTTTAGAGCAGAGTATGCAAAGATTTCCCGTTGTTTCTCAGCTCTTTGTATTTCCTCTAGTGCCTACTCTCCGGGGCTCATCTCGTGAAAACGGAATGCGCGTCGGAACTTTGTAAATGAGATCAATGAAGCTGGAGACGTGAAAATGAATGCAGTGACGAGTGTCCAATTAGACAGAGCCATTGTGAGAACTGCTCGTTAGATGGAACATAGCAAATGACCCTGGAGTTGATGCTGCATCATTATCTGGCTTCATTAGTTCTCCCAGTTAATTATCTCGTGTTGCGTCATGGATACGCCAGTTCTCCGTGCCGGTAGTGTCATGGTCTACCACCTCAATAGAATACTACAATGAAATACAATACTATAATGTTACTTTTAAATAGAAATCTTATTTCACATTGTTATATTTTTTTGAGACGGTTCTAAAGTGCGGTGCTTTTGAGTGAAAATCTTGTTTGTGAACACGACTTGCCTAGCATGGGTCAGTAGGCCCACTAAGGTACTCTTGTAATGGATGTATTTGCAGTATAGAGGCTAATGTGTTAGGGTTCAGGTGAAATATTTTTTTGCGGGCACGTACTGAAGACTGAACCTCGACAGAATACAACTTGTTGAATTAGAGACATGTACAACATCTGGTAACCCTCTTGTAGACGTTTCACCATCTAGTGGCTTAACCAGTACATGAACATAATATGAAGACTGTATAAATATATGCAACAGACGGTGGAAGATTAGGCAATCAGTCCCTGAGCCCAGGTGCTCATCACTTGCACATAGACTGAGGAACTGGTTACCTCATCTACCACTGTCTGCTATATTTCTAATCTTCATATGTCTATGTATTGTTTTGATAAAGCCACTAGATAGCGAAACGTCTACAAAGTAAAGATACCCAGATGTTGTACGTGTGTATAATTCATCATCTTGTTTTCCAAACCTTTTCATGATTGTTCTTGGTTTCTAAAAATTTTCAGATTTCTAAAAAAAAAAATCCTATAAATTTCTGAAATTTTATTTTGTGAGTTTAGATCAGATTTTATGAGTTTAGATCAGATTTTATGAGTTTAGGTCAGATGTAACATCCCCCCAATGAAGAGCAGGGGTGCCACTAGCAGGTTGAGGGACAACACAATAAGTGTCAGGGGCCCAAGATTGTTCAACTGCCTCCCAGCATACATCAGGGGGATTGCCAACAAACCCCTGGCTGTCTTCAAGCAGGCACTGGACAGGCACCTAAAGTCGGTACCTGACCAGCCAGGCTGTGGTTCGTACGTTGGACTGCGTGCGGCCAGCAGTAACAGCCTGGTTGATCAGGCTCTGGTCCAACAGGAGGCCTGGTCACGGACCGGGCCGCGGGGGCGTTGACCCCTGGAATTCTCTCCAGGTAGACTCCAGGTTAGGTCAGACTTTATGAGTTTGGGTCAGACTTTATGAGTTTGGGTCAGACTTTATGAGTTTGGGTCAGACTTTGAGTTTGGGTCAGACTTTATGAGTTTGGGTCAGACTTTATGAGTTTGGGTCAGACTTTGAGTTTGGGTCAGACTTTATGAGTTTGGGTCAGACTTTATGAGTTTGGGTCAGACTTTATGAGTTTGGGTCAGACTTTATGAGTTTGGGTCAGACTTTATGAGTTTGGGTCAGACTTTATGAGTTTGGGTCAGACTTTATGAGTTTGGGTCAGACTTTATGAGTTTGGGTCAGACTTTATGAGTTTGGGTCAGACTTTATGAGTTTAGGTCAGACTTTATGAGTTTGGGTCAGACTTTATGAGTTTGGGTCAGACTTTATGAGTTTGGGTCAGACTTTATGAGTTTGGGTCAGACTTTATGAGTTTGGGTCAGACTTTATGAGTTTGGGTCAGACTTTATGAGTTTGGGTCAGACTTTATGAGTTTGGGTCAGACTTTATGAGTTTGGGTCAGACTTTATGAGTTTGGGTCAGACTTTATGAGTTTGGGTCAGACTTTATGAGTTTGGGTCAGACTTTATGAGTTTGGGTCAGACTTTATGAGTTTGGGTCAGACTTTATGAGTTTGGGTCAGACTTTATGAGTTTGGGTCAGACTTTATGAGTTTGGGTCAGACTTTATGAGTTTGGGTCAGACTTTATGAGTTTGGGTCAGACTTTATGAGTTTGGGTCAGACTTTATGAGTTTGGGTCAGACTTTATGAGTTTGGGTCAGACTTTATGAGTTTGGGTCAGACTTTATGAGTTTGGGTCAGACTTTATGAGTTTGGGTCAGGTTTTATAAAATTATATCATTTATTGAATTTATATCACAGGACATTTTTGGATGATTTCTACATATGCAAATTTTTCACGTCAGAAAACTAAAAATATGTGATGGCAGATATATTTATAGAATTTGCAAATTCCCTTAATGTTTTGAATATTCTTATGTTTTAATTAATTCACACCTTTTCATGTATCCTTTGTTTAAAATTTTACTCGGCTACATCATTAATTCGATATATTTGGCAAATATTTGTGGTAAAACGGTTGAGTGACTGCTATTTTGGCAGTTCCACAGCTACCCACCCTCGTCCACAACCACCCTAGCTCACAAAAATGGTGTATGGTGGTCGTACACTCTCACCTCAGAGGTGTTTCAGTACTGGTATGCATCACAGTCACCCTCCCTGACGCCTCTCCCACACCACCCAGTGTTAGAGTGGACAAGTGTTGTTGATTTCTCTCCCTACACCTCCACTTTTACTCATTTACTTTTACTTACTCTCTCTTCCTCCTTAATCCCTCACTCCCTCCCTTCCCATCATCTACAACCTTTCTCTTTTCTTCCGTCCTCTTTGTCCCCAGCTCTGACTGGCAGTAGAGTAACTCCAGTAATTCGAGATAGACAGAGTACTAATTTATTAGAGGCAGCTGTAGCCCACGTCTCCTATTCAATTCCAGCTCTCCTGCGAATTCTGTTTTTTTTAATACGGTATGGCATATTTTTAACCCATTTTCATGCCGGCAGGGGCCATAGGAAGTGGAGGCTAAGGAGAGCGCCTTCGGCTTTTCTATACTTGATCCACACCACTACATATTACACGACAGTCCTTAATGTAAGTTGAAGTATATAGTTTTCTCAGCAGACAGTTTCGGTGTGGAATTTCGAGCCTTCAGCTATGTCTTTCCCATGTACATCCTTTCTCCCCTTTTTTGTCCATTCTCTCCCTTTTCCTCCATAATCCCTTCTCAACTTATACTTTATTTATCCGGTGTGGGATGAGCCATCCTGAAAGATGATAATTCTCGACTTGTAGTAACTCCAGCTTCCATATTCTTCCTCCAACCCTCATCCTCCCTCTTCGTTTCCCATATAACCCAGAATAATATACAAAATTAATAACATTTTAATGAAAATTTCAACAAGGAAAGAATGCTTATAAATTTAGCAAATTAAACATTCCTTCGTGTCGGCAGAGGACAGGAGGTTTGAGGTTCGTGCAGAGCGAGACGTTGTGGGCAAGTCTTCCCACACACCTGCTGCCTCTTTTCACCCAGCAGTAACTAGGTACCTGCTCCCCATTTTCACCTAAAAGTAAATATGAATATAAAGACAGTACGAAGCACAAGCTGTTATTAGGACTACATTTCACTCAGGGTAGAGCATTATCATCCCATATCTTGAGCGAAACTTCGTCATAGACGTACCTCCTGGCACGACGCGTCTACGTCTAGCAGTCACTATGTACCTGCTACCTCCATTAACTTAGAACTAATTACTAAGCATTAGTAGAGTATCCTAACAACCTTTGTCCTGTTTGACTTAGTTGTATTTATGTCCTCGCCTCTTCTGTTCATCCAGCAAATTGTTTTTTTTATTTATAAAACACATTGTTACTAACAATCACATCTGCAATATCACAATCAACTTGCTCTTGTCGTGACCTTCTCTTTGACATATTACAGAAATCATAAACCAGAAAGCATGGAAAACTATTCTAAGTCACATTCCAAAAATCCATTATCATTTGTCATGTTATTGGTCACACGTGACAGGTCATAAGTGTTAGCATATTCATCAAAAGGAGAAAATAGCCCCATCATTTATGCCTAAGCAGATGCTGGGACACAAGATTGTTCATCCCTTATTAGTAAGCACACGAGAGGAGCCTTCAGGTCTACTTTTAATCTAAACTGCTGATAATTTACGATTTTTCGGACGATTTCCTACGTACCACCAAAACTAAAATATTCCGACTAAAAATCCATTATTTTAGCCTCATAATACCTAATCTCTTCGATTTTATTGTAGTTTTTATGTGATTTTCTTTTTAAAAAATAAAGATATCAAACGAGGATCCCTTCAGTCACCAGCATCACTCCTTGAACCTCAGATAATGTCTTGGACTCCCTAATCACGATGCCTCGCGGCACAGTCCTACTAATGAAGTCAATCATATGAACAGACTTAAAAAAAACGCTGTTCCTGGAGATATTTTATTCCCTTTGAAGTCTTCCTCTCATGCCAGCTGAGTCTGATCCGCTTTTACTAATAAAACTATTTACATATTGGTCCATTGCATAATATTTAATTTTTAAATCTATTTCGACCGGGCAGACACTGACGGGCTGTAAAGTGAGCAAACATGTAGGACGAGTTCCACCTTGATACACTTTGATAAGCTTTGCTCGCTACATTTAACTCACTTTGCAATTCCCACCGCACGTTTTTTTTCGTTTTCTGTTTGATCTCACTATCAAAACGTATTTTATAATGTGTGTATGTTTATATGTATGTATAAGGAGGAAGGCGAGAGAGAGAGAGAGGGAGGAAGGAGGAGGAGGAAGAGGAGGAGGGAGAAGGAGGAGGAAGAGAGAGAGAGAGAGGAGAGAGAGGGAGGAGGAGAGGGAGGAGAGGAGAGGAGAGAGCAGAGAGAGAGAGGAGGGAGAAGGGGCTGAGGGAGAGAGGAGGAGGGAGAAGGAGCAGAGAGAGAGAGGAGGAGGGAGAAAGAGGAGGAGGGAGAAGGAGCAGAGAGAGAGAGGAGGAGGGAGAAGGAGCAGAGAGAGAGAGAGGAGGAGGGAGAAGGAGCAGAGAGAGAGAGAGGAGGAGGGAGAAGGAGCAGAGAGAGAGAGAAGGAGCAGAGGGAGAGAGAAGGAGCAGAGAGAGAGAGAGAGGAGGGAGAAGGAGCAGAAGAGAGAGAGAGAGAGAGGAGAGAAGGAGCAGAGAGAGAGAGAGGAGAGAGGGAGAAGGAGCAAGAGAGAGAGAAGGAGGAGAGAGAGAGAAGGAGCAGAGAGAGAGAAAGGAGCAGAGAGAGAGAGAAGGAGCAGAGAGAGAGAGAAGGAGCAGAGAGAGAAGAAGGAGCAGAGAGAGAGAAGGAGCAAAAGAGAGAGAAGGAGCAGAGAGAGAGAAGGAGCAGAGAGAGAGAGAAGGAGCAGAGAGAGAGAAGGAGCAGAGAGAGAGAGAAGGAGCAGAGAGAGAGAGAAGGAGCAGAGAGAGAGAGAAAGGAGCAGAGAGAGAGAGAAAAGAAGAGAGCAGAGAGAGAGAGAAGGAGCAGAGAGAGAGAAAAGGAGCAGAGAGAGAGAGAAGGAGCAGAGAGAGAGAGAAGGAGCAGAGAGAGAGAGAAGGAGCAGAGAGAGAGAGAAGGAGCAGAGAGAGAGAGAAGGAGCAGAGAGAGAGAGAAGGAGCAGAGAGAGAGAGAAGGAGCAGAGAGAGAGAGAAGGAGCAGAGAGAGAGAGAGAGAGAGAGAGAGAGAGAGAGAGAGAGAAGAGAGAGAGAGAGAAGAGAGAGAGAGAGAGAGAGAGAGAGAGAGAGAGAGAGAGAGAGAGAGAGAGAGAGAGAGAGAGAGAGAGAGAGAGAGAGAGAGAAAAAAAAAAGCGCACTCGGCTCTCATTCCTTTGCTTGATCCCAGCCTCGGGTGGAAACATTGGGCATGTTTCCTTAAACCTGCTCATCCTGTTCACCTAGCAGTAAGTAGGCACCTGGGTGTTAGTAGACTGTTGTGGGTGGCATCCTGGAGGGTGACAGTATACCTTAGATAATGAGCCGAGGTAGGATTACTTTCTCTTTTCAACTTCCTAACATAATCGTCGTAGTCGAGACACTTTTGGATGACAAGACTCCGCATAATTTTGCAAGAAGTACTGACTACACCTCATGGAGGCGACGAGACAGGCAAGGTCAAGGAGGGGGCGTTGCCATATGCTTTTATCGAAGTGTACGTGCCCAGGTCATCGATACTGCCATTTCTAATCACCAGGAAATGATGTTCTTCAAGATATGCATAAACCATAGTACCTCTGTAGTAGCATGTGCAGTATACAGATCTCAGAGGCCGCGCAGATGGCTCCAACTTTATCCTATTCCCTATTTGCACGACTTTTAAATGTTTTGAAATGAGCTGATGTGGTAACAGCTCTTAGTTTGTAAATACAAGAACCTTTAACCTAATTCTGTAAAATCCTCGTGTTAAATAGAGAAAGATAGAGAAAAAAAATAAGCAAGTGAGAGAGAAAAAAGAAAAAAAGAAAACGAGAAAGAAAGAGCAATTATTAGGAGAAAGATGTGTGGGACAAAGTATAGATAATAAGGCGAAGGGGAAGGGGAAGTCATCCCAAGAGGCATGGGGTAGGTTAAAGAATTCAGTGTGTGCAGTAGAAGTTAGTGAGTACAGAAGCGTGGGTGCGGGAGGGAAGAAGAGCGATTAGTTGAACGTTGAGGCAAAGAAGGTAGTAAAGGGAGAAAGAGTTAGCATATCAGAGGTTTTTACAACGTACAAATGACGTACGGAGGGTGGAGTATATGGAGAGTAAAAGAGTGGCGAGGGAGTACAAAAGAGCCAACGAGAAAGTAATTATGTTTAATCAACAGATTTTGTTGATGAAAAGGTTTTGTAATAACGTTGATAAAATTACCGACAATATGTTAGGTAAAAGGACACAAGAGCAACTAATGCGACATTTTATTGTGACAACGTTTCGCTCTCCAGGAGTTTTGTCAAACCGTTACAAACAATTCAGTGATACAGGGTATATAGAGTGAAGTGTAAAGCTTAATATAATCGTTGTACGTAGTAGTACTTGGCGGCAGTGGTGGTACTACAAGTTGCATTTGTGTCCTATTACCTAAGTTTTGGAATTAGATCAGTAAGCTAGGGAACAAATAGATTTAACAGTCAAAAACAAAAGAGGGATCATTAGATGTGAAGGTACTGGGAATATGGAGGGAATATTTTGAGCTGCTGCTGAATTCTGATGGAGAGATTTCATGCAATGGGTAGGAAAAGGATAAAAAGGCCCAATACCGTGACATCCGCACATCGGAGAATAACACTTATGACGACGTTTCGGTCCGACTTGGATCATTAACACAAGCGTGAAGGGAAGAGAGGCAGCACATACACGAGAGGGTGGCGGGGACGGGAGTAGTAGAACGAGAGGGTGGCGGGGACGGGAGTAGTAGAACGAGAGGGTGGCGGGGACGGTAGTAGTAGAACGAGAGGGTGGCGGGGACGGTAGTAGTAGAACGAGAGGGTGGCGGGACGGTAGTAGTAACGAGAGGGTGGCGGGACGGAGTAGAGAGAGAGGGTGGCGGGGACGGGAGTAGAAGGAGAGTGGGGGGACGGGAGTAGAAGGAGAGGGTGGCGGGGACGGAGAACGAGGTGGCGGGACGGAGTAGTAGAACGAGAGGGTGGCGGGACGGAGTAGTAGAACGAGAGGTGGCGGGGACGGAGTAGTAGAACGAGAGGGTGGCGGGACGGAGTAGTAGAACGAGGGTGGCGGGGACGGAGTAGTAGAACGAGAGAGGGTGAGCGGGGACGGAGTAGTAGAACGAGAGGGTGGCGGGGACGGGAGTAGTAGAACGAGAGGGTGGCGGGGACGGGAGTAGGGGTCAGGGAACGAGAGGGTGGCGGGGACGGGAGTAGTAGAACGAGAGGGTGGCGGGGTAACTGGGAGCGGTAGTAGAACGAGAGGGTGGCGGGGACGGGAGTAGTAGAACGAGAGGGTGGCGGGACGGAGTAGTAGAACGAGAGGAGTGGCGGATGCGGGACGGTAGTAGTAGAACGAGAGGGTGGCGGGGACGGGAGTAGAACGAGAGGGTGGCGAGGACGGGAGTAGTAGAACGAGAGGGTGGCGGGGACGGGAGTAGTAGAACGAGAGGGTGGCGGGGACGGTGAGTAGTAGAACGAGAGGGTGGCGGACGGGAGTAGTAGAACGAGAGGGGGCGGGACGGTGAGTAGTAGAACGAGAGGGTGGCGGGGACGTGAGGAGTAGAACGAGAGGGTGGCGGGACGGAGTAGTAGAACGAGAGGGTGGCGGGGACGGGAGTAAGAGAACGGAGAGGGGTGGCGGGAGGAGTAGTAGGAGAGGGTGGCGGGGACGGGTAGTAGTGAGAACGAGAGGGTGGCGGGGACGGGAGTAGTAGAACGAGAGGGTGGCGGGGACGGAGTAGTAGAACGAGAGGGTGGCGGGGACGAGGAGTAGTAGAAACGAGAGGGTGGCGGGGACGGGAGTAGTAGAACGAGAGGGTGGCGGGGACGGGAGTAGTAGAACGAGAGGGTGGCGGGACGGGAGTAGTAGAACGAGAGGGTGGCGGGACGGGAGTAGTAGAACGAGAGGGTGGCGGGACGGGAGTAGTAGAACGAGAGGGTGGCGGGGACGGGAGTAGTAGAACGAGAGGGTGGCGGGACGGAGTAGTAGAACGAGAGGGTGGCGGGGACGGAGTAGTAGAACGAGAGGGTGGCGGGGACGGGAGTAGTAGAACGAGGGGTGGCGGGACGGGAGTAGTAGAACGAGAGGGTGGCGGGGACGGAGAAAGTAGAACGAGAGGGTGGCGGGGACGGGAGTAGAACGAGAGGGGGGGGAAGGAGGAGGAGTAGTAGAACGAGAGGGTGGCGGGGACGGGAGTAGTAGAACGAGAGGGTGGCGGGACGGGAGTAGTAGAACGAGAGGGTGGCGGGGACGGGAGTAGTAGAACGAGAGGGTGGCGGGACGGAGTAGTAGAACGAGAGGGTGGCGGGGACGGGGAGGTAGTAGAACGAGGGGGTGGCGGGGACGGGAGTAGTAGAACGAGAGGTTATTTGTGTATTGGGTAGGAGCTATATTATCTTGTGGGAGTGAGGAAAAGCAGGATGGGTGTTTGGGAAAAGTGCGCAATATAATGAGTAGAATAAAAGCGGGTAAAGCAGATGGATCAAGACTGAAATGTTAATAGCTGTGGAGTGGCTGGTGCATCTGTTTCAATATATGATGAAACACTACAAGGTACCTACGAACTGGCAGAGCATGTATAGTTCCTTTGTACAAGGGAAAAGGGGATAAAAGAGTATAAATTATAGGGAAATAAGCCTGAAAGAAGAAAATGTAAAAGAACAGGATTACAGATGAACAAGGAGGTTTTAGGAAGTGTAGATCAAGCGTTTGCATACAAATGAGCAATACTTAAAGGTAGAGTCTCTTTTATGCATTTAGAATAGGCATATGATAGCGTGCATAGGGTAACAATGTGGCAGTGTAGAGTTTTATATATTTTTTTTTTTTTTTTTTTTAAAAACACGTATATAAATAAACAATCCAATAAATGCCCAAAAATAAATCAGGCTCATATAAACAAAAACAAGCAAACAGAACAGGAATAAACACATCAGTCTATATATCCTATAATAAGAACCCGTGCCAAAAGCACAAACAAAAATGTCCAACCTACTACCCAATCCTAGCTAAGTTTTTCTATACAATAACATAACACACTGTCAATGAAACTGAACATACATTGTCTCAAAAACACCACAAAATTTAACCGCTGGTTACATATCTTACTTCTTCCCTACCACAAAACGCAGTACATAGGCATGAAATAAAATAAAACCTTAAACTTTCTGCCTATAAAACAGGTGTTGCACAATAACACACAAAAACAACTCACGAAAACAACTGACCCCCGAAACAAGGGTCACACCACATCATCTTAAATAAGAAATACATTAACATCAAGCCATCACTACCGTAGACAACACTGTCTACAACACAACGTCACATTCCCACACCGGATAATAAGACCACACAAAACACATTTGTGTTGCATACATATACAACCCAAAATATGCAGAAGCTGCTCCTAATGTATAATTCAAACAAAAGATAGGGAACACATACAGAATACAATACTAAAAACGTTAAACTTAAGACAAACATAGCAAAACATCAACTTTATCCTACATGAATTGCCACAGATACCTGGGACAACTTCACCCAAGCACACCTGCACACTGTCGGTTGTCTAACACCTAATACCTCCTAACCCCCAACCTGCCACATAAATGCAAAACGCCAGCACATCACCACCGACAAACCCTACTACTTTAACTTTAGATTACACTACTACATCCTAGAGGAAACCCCATGCGTCCATGACCCCTATGACCCCCCCCCCAACCAACATCACTCCAAGTCTGAGTCAACACACACCTGAAAATTTACCTACAACCCCATGAAACCCCCGAAACGTCCAAAATTCGGACACCCACGATACCACCCCGTCCCAACCCATCCTAGCTTCAAGCCTGTATACCCACGCCTAACCAACCACTCAATCAACCATACTATATCCTAGTCAACCCCTTCCGGATATACCCAACCTCCCCTCCCCCACTCGACCAGTCCCCCTCGAATGGTTCCTACGTCATCCCCAAAACCTTAAAAGGAACAACCCCGTCATCGTTCTATAACCCTCTGAGAAAGCTTCAACCCAAGTTCTCCCATACAAACCCTGATTCCTACATTTCTGTCCTTTAAAAATGTGCCGCCAAGGCACGAACCCGCCTCCCACCCACTACCTCGCATACCCCACGACACATATAGAAATCAACAACCAGGTACATTAAACTTCACGACATTTTCCTCAAACCCACCAATATCCAGGCTTAAAGCCCCTAACATCGAAAGCCCACACCCACCTACACTCCTCATGACCCGTCCAAACCATCCCGCACCCGCCTAAATCTTCACAAAAATACACCGCATGGTACGACGTATCCAAAAGCTCACATCTCAAACAAGTAGCCTCACTCGCTAAAAACCCATTAAAAACAATTGCGCTTTAGAAGCCAAGATTCCATGTAGGAATCGAAAACCGTCTCCCAACCCTCGCCCTCAGCCTCAACTTCCGGAAACCTACCCAAGTCGACTGCCAATTATACTTTGGGTATCTGCTACTTTGCACTATACCCCGCCTCCCCAAGCTTGTCCAAAACCCCCACCCGAAAACCCCTTGGCTCTCTGACAACTAGTAAAACCCTCAACATTGCCCCCCATAAACTCAGGTCACGTCCACTCCACCACCTCCGTACCTCACGCATGACCACTCCCACCCGCTTACCCCCACCCCTCCCTCCCACATATCTCTGCTTTATATATATCCCTATAAGCCTCCTATGTAAGGGTATCAACCCCAAACCTCCCTTACTAACCGGCGTCATGACAACCTCCTTATTAAGCCAATGTCTACCAAAACCCCATATATACCGCAACGCCCTCCGCTGTAATAATTCAACATCTCTCCCCACGAGTGGGTATACCTCGCCACATGCCACAATATACTATACAGTAAAACATTCACTACCATAACCCCTCTGCATTAACGTCACATCTTCCGGTCTCCATCCACTCATTCGCGCGATTGTCGCCGTTACCACTTTTAGAAGAATTTTCAACCCTCGCCCTACTCGCATCATTAAAATAAATTATCCCACAAATTTTCAAGCACTCAACAACATGCCAACCATACCTATTCCCCAAGTCCCCGCCCACCCACGTCCCCACCTCTAACAATTTAGATTTCACCCTGTTAATCCGCATCCCTGTAGCTGCCCCAAAAACACTTATAATCCTCCCTATAGCATCTAAACCCTCCCACCCACCTACGAGAATTGTTGTGTCATCAACATAACCCACTATTCCAGATGCACAACCAGGTACCTGACTCCTCCCCTACCCCCTTCGATACTAACCTATAAAAGGATCCTTGCATGCAAACAGAATTTGCGACAAAGGGCACCCCTGTCGCAAACCCCGCCTTCATGTCCACCACGTTTCCCACCCTTCAATTCAATTGAACCCGCACCAAAGCCCCCTCATACAACGTTTTGCACCCAACCCACTACTTCATTCCCAAAACCCTGCTTACGAAGAATGTCAAATAACATATTCTATCCACACTGTCATAAGCCGCTTTCCCAATCAAGCCCTAAAACCCCACCCCTCTCGGACCCTCGATGAATGACCTAATCCTACCATTCCCATTCCCCATACACCTCCCGGATCCCATACTGACCACGTTCTATGATAGAATCCAAAACCTTTTAACTCTCTATTACCCAAAATCCTTGCAAAGATTTTGTAATCTGACATAAAAGTGTTATAGCTCTGTAATCCCTAATCGTTTCCACCACTTTCCCTTAGGCACTAAAACCACAACTCCAGTGCGCTGATCCTCACCCATATACCGTACTTCCTTCAAACGATTAAAAACTTTCGTCAAACATTCCTTCAACACTCCCCAATGTTGAACATAAAAATCACTAGGTGTCTGACCCCGGCGCTTTACCCATCTGCATCCCCTTCACTGCGAACCACACTTCCTCCCCAGTTATACTACTCCTCCATCCCTTTCCTCTCCTCCTCACTAATCCCCTACCTGTATACCCTCCAAAACTTCCTCTTCGCCTCCACCTCCTCCAACCTACGGTCTAGATACCGCCAAAACCAAACATCCACAAACCCGCTCATACCTCTGTCGACCTTAGTACCTGTCCCTCCATATACCCACCCAACTCCCGTGTACCTTCAATGAAGTCATCGTCATACCCTGCCTCCTCTTTCGAAAACCACCAAGACAGTCAAAGATGGTTTGTCCCCCATAGCACATCCTCAATACCTGCCCTCACTCTGATAGCCTGGAATCTCTCATTCTGTATATCCTTCAACTGGCCCCTCAAAACCTCTATGTCCTCCAGCGAGTAACCCGCCCCCCACATAACAATCCTGCAACTGCCCCTCCAAATACCTCTGCAGGCCATAACGCATCGCGTCCTCTAGCTTCACGTTTATAAAAACCTGAATACCCAATTTCCGCACCCATTCCACCAACTCACCCATTTTTCCCGGTCCTTCCCATCATTCCCATCCTCCCACCACCTCAAAACCCTCCCACAGTTCCCCCCTAAGCCCACGTTGCTTCCAAAACCCAGAACGTTCTAACAGCCCCCCCATCCCAACACTGCCAACACACCCTGTGATCGGAAACCCAACATCAACGCAATCCACCCCTTTCCCAAATATAACATCCCTCGACACATACACACGATGGAGTCTTGCAGCATACCCCTCAAGAACTATTTTCCCAAGCCACCCACCGCCCCCTACCACATCTCTGACCCTGCCGCACTCCAAAACACCCAAAACCCCACTCACCCCCCCGCCCTCTCGTTCCACATCCCTCTTCCAATCACACAACCAACCCTGCGACAATAGTCACAACCGAAACCCCAAGTAAGAAATATATCAACTCCCTCTCACAAATTCTTCCTTAGTTTTTCTACAACTTATAGCCCATATAAACTCCCACTATCAACCTGACATTCCCCATAAACCCCAACCCTTACCACCCTCCCACCCCCTTCCTGCCAACAACCGAAAGGGACTGGTCACCCCGATTCCTATAGCCACCCCTCCCTTTAAACTACCCGCACTACCCGCATAAACTGTAAATCCACTTAACGTCAAATTCTCCCCATCCTATAATTATGCTCTTGCAATATACACAAAATCCACATTTAAAGTCTTAATGTCACCCTCTACCCATTTACGTTTGACCTTCGCTCGGAGGCCAACATTTCACGTTAAACCCCCGAAAAGAACCGGGGGGCTTTCCTCTACTTTACAACTTCCCTACTACCGACTTTCCCCTTACTAATGCTCCCCTTCCTCTACTGTTACCCTACTTGCCTGTCTGCTTTCCTGTCCTCATCCCCCTCTTTCCCTTGAACTTCCCGTCCCCCTTTGGCCACCTCCACCCAGGCCTCTTGCACACCTTTGCCCAGGTGTTAGGACATCGTCCCCAACTAGACCACTAGGCCTTTCCCCGGAGTCCCCCGAGCCCCATAGCCTCACAATCCTCTCCCCGTGCACTTCACACCAACCTCCTGGACCTGAAGGGGCCCACTCTCTGAGACGCCCATCACACCCCACCCCCGTCCCTCCTCACCTCTGATCCTAAGTCCTCCACACCATGCTGTGTGCCCTCACACACAGGGACTGTCCAACAAAGGGAAAACCTCCAAAAGCGGCCTGGACAAAAAAAAGTTCACACCTTCCGGGAGAGCCATTCCTCCGTCCCCCCGTCCGCCATCCTTACCCGGACAACGTTAGTACACGCTCATCCTCCTTATCAACAATGTCACTCCATTGTCCACTTGGCACCACGCTCATATTCTCCCGTGGCGACTCATCCATAGCATCCAGACCACCACTTCATCCTTCCTCATACCATCAGCAGCTCCATGTCTCTGTTGGCCCATCCGACGATCCATGGCCGCCCATGTCCAGGTAATTCCACAGGCGACAGTTCGAACCTTGGCCTGCGGGAAGTCACATAGACCTGCTGCCGGAACTCCTCCATCATGACGTATGAAGGTATTTGACGTTTGAGCGTCATTTTCAAAGAAATGAACCTTCTTGCAGCCCGGCAAAAGTCCCCGGCCCCCGGCCCAACTGGCTGGGGATGGTCGTCACCAAATTGACTGAAGACGTTTCGCACATCAACATCCAACGCTTCGAACGGCAAGTTTCGGACTCGTATAAGGGTAGTACCGTGACACACCCGAAGCCGATTCTAATCCCGTGTTGACGAAACCTCTTCTCCTGATACGTGTCAACCAATTCATATGCCGGCCACGCAAACTTGACAAAAACCTCGACGAACCGTTGGGGATATCCCAAATAATACTTCAATGGATATCCCTAAAGAATCCCTCAAAATAGGGTGGTAGGGGGAACATCTGCTTGTTTAAAAACGCGCCCTGCAACACTTCAATACAGACAGTATTGACATCGCCCCTGTAGCGCTCCACCATGTTGATGAAAACTACCGTTCTCAACTCCACCGCTAGGGACCCGAAACAACAACACCCGCACTCCGCCAAGGCTGGGCAGCGAATGTTTTTATATAAAAAAGTGAGGGTCCAATGTTAGGAAAAGTGGAGAGAGGGGATTATTTTCCAGTAAAATTGGCCTTTTGAAAATTATATCATGTTTGTTTAACATCTATAAATGGGGGTAGTAAAAGGAACGTTGGGATATGGGGAGGTAACTTAAAGTTAACGAAGATGATACTGGTGAGCGTCCCAATTGGTTTTGGGATAACACTGTTCCCGGGGAGATTCTGAGTTGCCAAAGTTGGGTAGATGAATTTGAGAAGGCATGTTAAAGAAAGGAATTAAAAGTGAACATAGGATTTTATTATCATGGGGAAGCAAACCCATGGGGATTATATAATGTGGTGGGGGAGGGAATGGAAGGTATTCAGGCCCCTGAGAGAACAGATCCAACCCTTAAAATCAAGAGCCCCCTCACTAGCGTCAAGGAACCTCTTTGAGGGGAAACTATGACATGAGGAATGCAGAAAAAATTGAACTAGCTAACAATACCAGCAAGGCTGCTTCACTTTCGCTTCACGGCAGTGAAGGTCCACATTCACCCAAAATTAATTTACATATTTAAAAGTTATTTTTTACTCTGAAAAATATAAAGGACAAAATAATATACAACAGGTTCAAGTTTTTGACAGTTGCAATTTATGAGTGAGGACTAACTCAGTTATGAGATATGTAGTCTAAAGGTATGGTCTAAAACATTTGGTCTAAAAAAAAATTCCAAATGGGGCATTCTGAAATATCAAATGGGGTAGAAAAAAAATAAAAATTAAACTTTTGTTACTGAAATTCCTACAATTTTTATATATATATCAATTGGAAATTTATCCATTAGAAAAATAAATGAATTCTAGTGCCTTTCTATGATGGGAAAACATTGGAGTTCTGAAGCCTAGTAACGCTATTGCAATATCTTGAGTAGCACTTGATGCGGAATCGCAAATCCCTAGGGGTTTGGTTGATGTAGCCCCTAATGGAAGGTAATCAGGTTTGTTCCGAGGAAGTGGAGGGTAGCTGGAGATACCTGAATCAATACTCTTTCAGTGGTGTCAAGGGATACGTCGAAAAGTATTTGGGAAATATATTCGAAATATACTTATGCAACATGTTATCTTTTAATAAACATTAAAATTATAAATAACTGTTATGATTATTTTGCGAAGTGGTGGTGGAGGCTCGATCTTACGTTCGCTAATGGCTTTCATAAAGTTTTGATCGTCACACCCCATTATTTACCGTTGCTCACGTCATAACATTTGCGTATCACCATGAGTATCACTTTCACTGCTGCCTTCTATAATAATATTCCTGCTACAAGTTGTTTTTTGCGTGTTATAATTATATACACTAACACACAAATGATCTCTCCCCCTAAGATGTAAGGAATACTTGTCACATTAACTAGGAGGAAGTGGGGGGCCGAGGGTTATAGAGCTCTAACGGTAGGGGAAAATTTCTGGGATTGTAAAATAAGGGGGTGACGACGAATGGTGAGGGTGGGTTATCAGGGGTTGAAACGGGCCTGCCTCTGGGGTATGTGAGGTAGTATGTGTGCGGTGGTTGGTGTAAAAAAAGGGCGTTAGTTGGGGGTGGTCCAGGTGTTAGTTAGTTAGTTACCATTTTGTCCTGACGTGATTAGACATACATTAGGTATGTGTGTGTGTGTGGTGCCCGCTGGATGGACACGATGGCTGAGGTCGCCGGAGGTGTTTTTTGGGGAGCAGCAGCGGATGTGGTGAGGGCTGAGGTGTGCCAATGTGGACGCTCCCCCTGCCTGCGTGCGCTGAAGGTGGGGTTCGTGGGTTGTTGTATGTTCGCCGGTACATCCGGGTCGGGTCTTCCCCAAAAGGGGACCCGGCATTGGCCCCTGGGTAGAGGGTGTCGGTCATCTTTTTTCTTCTTTTTTGGGGGGCCCTGGGTGGTGGTTGATTCTTTTCTTTATGTGGCTCCCCCTGGTGGGGAGGCCGAGAGTTAATTTTAATAAGATTCATCCAACTAGGATATACCTAGTTGGATGAATTTTTTTAGCCAGCTGGCCCAGTAGCTAGCGCGTCGGTCTGGAGTTTTATACTTTCTGACCGCGGGGTTTTATCCCCCCCGTGTTGGTTTTTTGAAAAGGCATTGATTTGGTACCCTCTTTTTTGTTGTTTTAACGCGCATGAAAAAAAAATGCATAACAGATAAACGTTATTGAATTAGAGGATGCATTAAAGAATTAAATTATCCTTGACTGATAATGTATACTTGACATGAGTATACGTGAAACAGCTTTGATGACCCTCGTGTAGTCAACAGACTTTAAACCTAACAAAAATAAATCAGCGCGTAACTAGCGCATTCCTTGGGATAAGAGGACACATCCGGGGTTGGGGTAGTGGAGGAGGATTTTATGGAGAGAACTCAAATGTAACGTAATGTGGAAGTCCTTTAGAACTAGGTTTTAAGGAGAAAATCTTAAAGGAGGAGTTAATGAGAAACTGTATAAGGAGATGGGAATTAGGTAGATGGAATGCTCGGGGAAAAGAATAAGGCAAAGAAATCCTATAAAGTGCTCTGAAATAGTATAAGGGACAAAGGAACTCTGAAAAATAACGGAGCCCTGAAGATTTTTCAAGCTCTAAAGTAGAAGGAATAAGGGGGGTAAGTGTAAGTAACAGGGGAGCTAGAGCGGGTCAGAAGGGTATAAGAAGAATAAAGAGCTTCAAAGTATTATAAGACATAAGAGAGCTAGAAGATGAACAAGGAGCCTGACATATCAGGGAACCCAATGTTCAGCTAGTGGTGAACACAGCAGTGTTCCATTGGTCACTACAGCGTTATATTATCCAATAATACACTTCTATGGCCCTGATCTTCAAATTTTAACATAAAACGGGATGGGATTTCAGAAATTTACAGAATGCGAATAACTGAAAAAACCAAAAAACCCCCGTAAAAATAAGGATTCATTTCAAGGGCATTTGCAGAAATATTGAAAACAGCGGCACTTACGGCCAGTTTTACTGGCGTGGCGTCCCGCCTCCACTGGGGCTGCAAAGGGGGAAAATGTTTGGGACTGTAATATCCAATGATCATTACTGTAGTTACGAAACCTTTTCGAACGTCCCCCCCCAGGTTGTGTGACTTGGTGAAGCTGAGAGTTCTTGTGCTATTGGGAGGACAGGG
>WNWK01023418.1:0-31117 GCA_009830355.1 Cherax destructor
AGCAACAGAAGCCAGTATGTGTACACAAATAGAGAGAACTCTTCCACACAACAAATTACAGTCGGAGTCCCTCAAGGAAGTGTCCTGGGGCCACTCCTATTCCTCATTTACATAAATGACCTACCGAATGCATCACAACTACTCAAACCCATATTATTTGCAGATGACACAACATATGTCTTCTCTCACCCAAATCCAGTCATACTAGCCAACACAGTTAATGCCGAAATACAGAAAATATCAACATGGATGAAGACAAATAAGCTTACTCTCAATACTGACAAAACCTACTTCATTCAGTTTGGAAACAAAACTACAAATGTTCCACTTAACATAACGCTCAATGGTTCACCCATCACAAGACTCATAGAGGGAAAATTCCTAGGAATCCACCTTGACAGTAGTCTTAAATTCCAAACACACATACAACAAATATCCAAGAAAATCTCAAAGACAGTAGGTATATTATCTAAGATATGCTATTATGTGCCACAACCAGCTCTCATTGCACTATATCATTCTCTTATCTACCCTTATCTCACCTATGGAATCTGTGCATGGGGCTCAACAACATTAAATCACCTTAGACCACTCATAACCCAGCAAAAGGCTGCAGTCAGGATGATGATAAATTCCCACTCTAGACAGCATACTCCACCTATATTCAAAACTTTAAAACTACTCACCGTAAAAAATATTCATACCTATTCATGTGCCTTCTACATACATAAAACTCTACATGCTAATATCAACCCTCCGCTCAAAATTCTCCTCAACAACTTTAATAGGTCCCACGACACAAGACACAGATCACTATTTGACATACCCAGAGTCCATACTAATCAATGTAAAAATTCTATGCACATAAAGGGCCCCAGAATCTGGAATTCATTACCAGTAAATATTAGGTTAACCTTGTCGGAAAATCAATTCAAGACTTCTCAAAAATCACCTACTCACCCTATACTAAATACTCATACTGTAACAAACTTTCAAACCCAATGTTATTTTACTTAAGATAATCTCAGTTTTATATTGTCATCCTCCTTAACACTTGTTGCAATTTCATATCATCATATTGTCATTTAAAATAGTATAGTATCATCATTTTGTTAATTTGAAATAAAATATATAACTAGAAGAAACTCAATAAATTTCTCTAGTATTGTTATTTTACTAGTATAGCATCAACATATTGTAACGAAATAAAATATACAACTAGAAAAAACTCAACCAATTTCTCTAGTATTGTCTTTTAATAGTATGTATAATCATATTGTAACTTGAAATAATATATAACTAGAATAAACTCAAGGTAGGGGGTGTGTAGACCAAGTGTTTGCAGTAAAACATATAGGTGAACAGTATTTGGATAAGGGTAAAGAGGTTTTTGTGGCATTTATGGATTTGGAAAAGGCATATGATAGGGTGGATAGGGGGGCAATGTGGCAGATGTTGCAGGTGTATGGAATAGGAGGTAGGTTACTGAAAGCAGTTTAGAGATTTTATGAGGATATTGAGGCTCAGGTTAGAGTGTGTAGGAGAGAGGGAGATTATTTCTCGGTAAAAGTAGGCCTTAGACAGGGATGTGTGATGTCACCGTGGTTGTTCAATATATTTATAGATGGGGTTGTAAGAGAAGTGAATGCGAGGGTCTTGGCAAGAGGTGTGGTGGGGTTAAAAGACAAAGAATCAAATACAAAGTGGGAGTTGTCACAGTTGCTTTTTGCTGATGACACTGTGCTTTTGGGAGATTCTGAAGAGAAGTTGCAGAGGTTGGTGGATGAATTTGGTAAGGTATGTAAAAGAAGAAAATTGAAAGTGAATATAGGAAAGAGTAAGGTGATGAGGATAACAAAAGATTAGGTGACGAAAGATTGGATATCAGATTGGAGGAGAGAGTATGGAGGAGGTGAATGTATTCAGATATTTGGGAGTGGACATGTCAGCAGATGGGTCTATGAGCGATGAGGTGAATCATAGAATTGATGAGGGAAAAGGGTGAGTGGTGCACTTCGAGTCTGTGGAGACAAAGAACTTTGTCCATGGAAGTTAAGAGGGAATGTATGAGAGTATAGTTATACCAACACTCTTATATGGGTGTGAAGCATGGGTGATGAATGTCGCAACGAGGAGAAGGCTGGAGGCAGTGGAGATGTCATGTCTGAGGTCATTGTGTGGTGTGAATATAATGCAGAGAATTCGGAGTTTGGAAATTAGGAGGAGGTGCGGGATTACCAAAACTATTATCCAGAGGGCTGAGGAGGGGTTGTTGAGGTGGTTCGGACATGTAGAGAGAATGGAACAAAACAGAATGACCTCGAGAGTGTATAAATGTGTAGTGGAGGGAAGGCGGGGTAGGGGTCGGCCTAGGAAAGGTTGGAGGGAGGTGGTAAAAGAGGTTTTGTGTGCGAGGGGCTTGGATTTCCAGCAAGCATGCGTGTGCATATTTGATAGGAGTGAATGGAGACAAATGGTTTTTAATACTTGACGTGCTGTTGGAGTGTGAGCAAAGTAACATTTATGAAGGGATTCAGGGAAACCGGCAGGCCGGACTTGAGTCCTGGAGATGGGAAGTACAGTGTCTGCACTCTGAAGGAGGGGTGTTAATGTTGCAGTTTTATAACTGTAGTGTAAAGCACCCCTCTGGCAAGACAGTGATGGAGTGAATGATGACAAAATAAAAATATTATTATTATTATTATTATTATTATATAAGTTAGTGTAAACTTGACATCCCTACGCCTGTTGTGGAATCTATTGTGGCTTTGGGGAACTCCATGGGGTTGAATATGAGTGGCCAGGATGTGGAAGAGTTGGTGGACAACCACATGGAAGAGCTAACCACTGAACAGCTGACCCACTATAGTTATTCTCTGTAAAATTTATTTTTTGTTAATATTTTTGGGTGTCTGGAACGGATTAATTGGATTTACATTATTTCTTATGGGAAATATTACTTCGGTTTTTGTTCATTTCAGATTTCGACCGACCTTCTTGAACAGATTAAGGAGGAAAACCTGGGTTCCTCTGTATATAACATTTTTACATTTTATATAACTTAATCATATAACACTAATAATCTAACACAATAAAACAATGTGTAATTTTAAGCTAGTTTAAGACTGCCTGAAATCCTTGGCATAACCTGGGTCATTCTTGTAAATCTGTATAACATGTCACTGACTCCTGTAACATTGTATATTTACTGGAAATAAACTATTTTCATAAAAATATTTTGAATGTCATTATAACAATATTGGAAGTTGTCAAAAATACTAGAAAATAATTAGCAAGACTACATAAAAAATTATGTTATTCGAGGGTCCAAGCCGTAGTTCGATGCCATAAGCTCATCTCACTCAGATAAGCTCTGAGTGGTAAATTTGGGCCTATATATGAGAGAATCCATCTATGTAGTAAGTGTGCACCACAAAACAAATCCTGCAGCACGCAGTGCACGAGAGAAAAAACTGAGACCGTATTTTTGGATTAAAACAGCGACTTTGCGGTGTTTTATCTTATGTTTTTTACAGTTGTATTTGCGGTTTCTTGGTCTCATTTGATAGAATGGAAGATATATTACAGAAATAGAGATGATTTTGATTGGTTTTAGTACTGAAAATGACTTGAAACTGAGCTCAAAGTAGCAGAAATGTTTGATTTTTGCTGATGTTCAAGAGAACAAATGACGTCACATGTCTAATACGTGTCAGCTGGTGGGTCTAATGTGCGTTCACGAATGTGCTGATACTATTTATACAATTATTACAATATTGCATAACAGTATTTCTTCTATTTTTGGGTGTGAATAAAAATTCATTATGTGAATAAAAATTCATTATGTGAATAAAAAATCAAAATGGAATTCATTTGTAAAGCCTGGAAATGTAACTAATAAACAGAGGAAATGTTAGTTTAGTGCCAGGAATGCCTGCATTGTTTATTCTGGATCTTATTTTGAAATTGGAATATTTTGAACTTTGTGTTAAATTGGCCAAATTACCAATTTCCGATCACTTTACTGGGTAGTTGAAACAGTTGTCCGAGCGATTTCTTGTAATCAATCGATAAAAGAGAAGTAATACTAGCGAAATAGCTAAGAATTTGGTCAACTGGAACAATGTAATTGGCCTTAAATGGGAGTCAAAGTCTGCAAAATCCCCACTGCATAAATATCGCTGATGCAGCAAAATTCGCAAGAGCATAATTTTGCCAATTTTCCATCAAATTTCGTACTTTTTGTTTTATTACCTTTAGAAAAAAGATTTTCTACCATTTCATAAGAATTTTTTTTTTTTTTTTTGTTGAAAATTCTTGGACCCTGTGGACAAGGTGTAGATCTACGGCTTGGACCCTCAAAGGGTTAAAATCCCTCTCCCTCCCTCCTCAATGAAAACTGAATTACACAAAATGAGTGAAGATCACTGACCTGATGATCACTGACTTGGTGAGGTGACCAGTGCACGTGAACACTGTCTGGCTGAACAGTCAGTATGAAGGCAATAATTTGACCATTAGGGTCAGCTGGGGATGACCAAGTAACTACAACCTCTGACCTGGTCTGGTTAACTATTCTTAACCCACTAATCCTACTACCTTCAGCTGAAAAGTCAACAAAAAGGGCATTTTTGGAAAACTTTTTCATTAATTTTACAGACTACGATGTTGACTCTCATATATACTATTATAGATATAAATATATGTAAAAATTAACAATAATTTAATTAAATACATTTAACACAAAACACTTCACTGTATTTAAAATACACAGATAAATGCATATACTTACACAATTTGGAAGTAGTTTCTACAATTTTTGCCGGGTGAAGGGAGCATAGAGCACATGGCCTCGTTTCACTGGACAACGAGCAATTATGCATAGGTTCATGACAGGCAGTTACCTACCACCCACAAACACATGTACGCATACCAACACCACCGTCATTGCCAGAGTTGTCGGTAAAAGTACAATATTATTATTATTATTAGCATTTACAGTAACATTTTAAAGATTGAGTAGTGTTCAATGGATGGGGAGTGAGCCTAAGGAGTGTGGGGTGAGTGGGGGAGTGAGATATATTAGTTAGGATGTATTATGCAAAGGTGTGACAGTGAAGTGTGTGGATGTGAGGTGACAAATTATGATATACTTTTATTTTTTGGGATGTGCCGAAGTGTTGGTATTGGTATCCATGGGTATCAGTAACCAGTACCAACCAATGAAAATGAAATGAAAAATGTTTATTTCCTTGCAAAGCTTACAATGTGTGGTTTACATATATTACAAAATATTAATTACAAAGAAAGCCACTAGCATGCCTAGGCATTTCGGGCAGACTAATGCTAATTCTTACTGACTACTCTATACTGACGCAGGTTATAGAACAGTACATTTTAATGTTCATTAACCCTTTAACTGTCCAAATGTAGATCTACGTTCAATGCCCAGCGCTCGAATATTTTGATTTTTTTTAAATTAAAGAGGGTAATTTTCTGTGTGTAATAAGACCAAAAAATTTTTTTTAGGGTTAGTAGTTACCGAGATATAAGGCTGCGAGTTAGCACTGGATGCTCACCTGATGGCAACATGGAGTCCTGCTGATTGCAGAAGTGTTGCCTATAAACCTTTTTTTCTCTTTTTTTAATTTATATAATTTTATGTTCTGATAATTACAATTTGTAGTAGTTCTTGTGATTTCATAGCCAATATTTGTTCTGACACTAATATTAGGTATTGAAATACGTAGTACTCAAATAGTCACAAACACACTGACAGGTGAACATTTTCACCTGCCTTGGTCACATACTATTGTCTAGAAATACGTACATACAAAGTATTTATAGATCCCAGCAATGTTTTAGACATGCTGGAGTATATATGAAACTCCTTGAAGCATGGTGTAAGACGAGTGTCACTCCACTGGTAACAGTGCATCAGTGGAGTGACATCTGATGATCATGCACTGCCTAGGCTTTATTTATTTTCAGTTACACAAACATGTCTGTCTGTCTGTCTAACTCTGTTTCTGCTTACCATACCACGGGTGGGGTTCGAACCCGCGGTCAGAGAGTCTCAAAACTCTACACCTTCCTATGGTGTAGAAATATACCTAGTTGGATGAATCTTATTGAAGCTAGCTGGCCTAGTGGCTTACGCGACGGTCTAGAGTTTTGAGACTCTCTGACCTCGGGTTCGAACCCCACCCGTGGTATGGTTTGTTTGCAATCATGTCATTACGATTTCGTGAGTCTGTTTCTGCTTATCTGTCTTCCTGTCTCTCTGTCTGCTTCTCTCTCTCTCTCTCTCTCTCTCTCTCTCTCAGAGAGAGAGCCGCTCATGAACCAACAGGTATTACACACGATGCAGTCTCATCACGTCTGATTCCTGAACAAGTGAAAATGCGTATCACTTACCAGTCCTGCTTATTATGCATTTTATCTACAAACACTGTAGCACTTTGTATGGATTTTTTGGGTTATCCTAGGTAATTTACACTATGAATAATAATTGTATTTATGTGTACCTGTGAGTCAGAGATAAAGACAAGGATAGACACAGGGATAGACAGAGACAGGGATAGACAGAGACAGGGATAGACAGAGACAGGGATAGACAGAGACAGGGATAGACAGAGACAGGGATAGACAGAGACAGGGATAGACAGAGACAGGGATAGACAGAGACACGGATAGACAGAGACACGGATAGACAGAGACAGGGATAGACAGAGACAGGGATAGACAGAGACAGGGATAGACAGAGACAGGGATAGACAGAGACAGGGATAGAGACAGAGACAGGGATAGATACAGAGACAGGGATAGAGACAGAGATAGACAGAGAAATAGATACAGACAGAGAAATAGATACAGACAGACAGATAGAGATAGACAGAGCCAGTCAATCAGCCAGCCAACCACCCACTCACCCAGCCGGCCTGCCAAACACGTATTACACATTCCAATATTGTTTCTCTTTACTTAGGGTATAAGTTACAGGACATTTTGGCAGGATAACACTACCAGTGGTATCAAAATTGAAAGGATGTTGCACAAATGTTGTACATGGGTTATTATCGAGGTTTTTGATATTTCCTCGACCACTTGTGGCCACATCCACCTCAAAGCCACTAAACTCAGGGTCAACATCACTTTTCTCTTAAAAGGGGAGTGTTAATAGGACATATCAGTGAATCCCTGGTGCTTGCCATGCTGTTTGCTCTAGCTGGTGCGCAATACATACGATGCGGCAGCGGCAGCAGCATCCTAGCAGCCCTTATTCTTCAAGACACCCAGTGCTCATCAAAGCTTGTGATGGCCTAATTGAAGGTACAATTGCACAAACACACGTAGACCACAAAATGACCCAAGAATACTAGGAATGCAACCCAAACCTCAACAAAATTGACAATCTAAGGAAGACAACCCTGCAAATCCAAACATCGCCTCCGCTACCAGACAAATGCCTAACCCAAGCTCAAGGATATAAAGCCTTCTTTTCCATAGCTTCATTAGTAATACTATGAAAGGAAATTGCAGAGGAAACAACACCAGTAGCAAAAGAACAATGCCAAGGACTCTGCAACTCAACATCTCAACTCAACATCTCAACCCACCAGCAGGAAGCCAGTGCATCAACTCCCCTCACCACCGCCCTGGACCCGAGAACAACACGACCACCACCACAAAACATGGCTGACTCTCCCTCCAACTCCACTAACTTCATAGGATTCCCTCATGATCAACAAGGTATGACTATTCCTGATCCTATTAGGGAATACATCGTCACCCTAGAAACTGAAAACAAAGATATTAAAGCAACACTAGTGTTATGGGGCTATAGGACCCAACATGTATTGATGTACAGTGGTACCTTGGTTAACGATATTTTTTCGTTCCAGAATGCTGTTCAAGTGCCATTACCAAACGAATTTATCCCCATAAGGAATAATGTAAAATAGACTAGTCCTTTTAGATCCCCAAAAATACACTTACAAAAGCATTTAAAAAATAAACTTACATAAAAGGGCAAGTTTGGGGACCATCGTTAACCGAGGTACCACTGTATTTAAGTAACAATTACTCAGGAATACCTAATTATATTGAATTGATCACAATTTTGCTTAATGAGGTCTTGAGGTCAGGCCACCCTTAAGACTTAAAAAGAAACTGAATCAACCTGATTTTCTCAATGTAATAGGTTATAGTATACACACACATACACACGTTTAAATAAGTAGTTTATAAAGTTGTATTTCTCTTTATAAAAAGTAAAAGGTGTATGAGAAAAACAATTATTGTAGGTACATGTGTAGAGTGTGCAAGGCGACAGTCTGTTGTTTGTTTGTGTTGGGTATATGAGGGGGTAGCCTGGCTGGCACTCACTCTCCAAGATGGCTTCATGATGGTAGAACTGGTGGTGACTTCTTGTACCTTTGTGGGCAGAATGGGTATGCCAGAGGTAATAGTTATACTCTAAAGTGAAGTAGCCATCATAACCTGTGATTTACAGTGTGTCAAAACACTGAGGGTAAAAGTAATGTTGAGGAAAAAGAGTGATAATTGTGGCAGGTGGGCCATGTGGCTTGGAGATGCTAGTTACATGTTGTTATGATTAAGACCTGTATATATATATATCCCTGAATATATTATATTTTTTATAATAGTGGTTTAAACAACCCATTGAGAGGACTGGTGAACGGTTTTAGAGACAGCCCAGCTAATCATGAATGTAAGTATCACCCTAGACTATAAGACATTACTGTTACTACCCCATGCTAGACCATGTAGTAGAACCATAACATCAAAGTAAAGGGAAATAACATAACACTAGCGCGATATGAATCCAAGGTAACCATCCTCAAGATCAAGATCCAAAACCTTGAAGAGAAGATTACCTCAGGAAGTACCGACACAGAAAATACTCTGCAATCAGCTATAGCCAGTCACAACGAACAAATAACCCTGAATATGAAGGTGGAAGAAGCAATCAAGGATTGGAATAACAACATGAACACTCGACTGAATGAATATCTTGATTTCCAAGATGACAAAACCGAACAAGATAAGTTGACTGATGCAATTATAATAAACAGCTCCCACATTCCTAGAGACATGACTCAAGCCCATTGCAAAGAAACTGCTATCATGATATTACACGACCACCTACGAGTTAACGTGTAAAGCAATGAAGTCAAAGAAACGCGATTGCTAGGAAAACCAAATAGTAAACATAGTACTGTATTATGATCAGACTTCATTCATATGATAAAAAAAAAGGACCTAATTCAAGCAGCAATTATAATGAAAAATTGAGTGTACATCAACGAGTGCCTTACGAGAAAACGTCAAAACCTTCTGTTCAGGTTGAGAAAACTTAAACAGGAGAACAAAATCCATCAGTGCTTCACTCGTGATGGGAAAATACTAGTTCGAAAAACATCAACAGGTCAGCAATTTCCTACATCGAACGAACATGATCTCTCCAACTTCCCTAGACAAGCTAACATTACCATTACTGATTAGCTAAGTGTCCTCAACACATTATATACATGTGGTGTATTAGTGTATGTTCCTATTACATTATTGTGCAATTCTTTGTACTAACTTTTACTAGCTAGTACCAACTACCTCATATACTATGTACAGTGGACCCCCACCTAACGAGCAAACTTCATTCCAGAAGCCTGCTAAAGTGCCATTACCGAACGAATTTACTTCCTTAAGAAATAATGTCACATAGGTTAGTCTATTTCAGACCTCCAAAAATACACTTCCACAAGCACTTACAATATTATACTTGTATAATTGTACGATTTTCAGGGTATTCGTTAGGCGGGGGTCCACTGTAATTAATAATAATAGCACACAGCAGATATGAGTGAATGGAGACTAATGGTTTTTGAGACCTGATGAGCTTCTGGAGTGTGAGCAGGGTAATATTTTGTAAGAGATTCAGTGAAACTGGTTACTTGGACTTGAGTCCACTGTACTTTTTTTAGTGCTATTTTTTTTTTCTCAACAAGTCGGCCGTCTCCCACCGAGGCAGGGTAACCCAAAAAGAAAAAACTTTCATCATCATTCAACACTTTCACCACACTCATACATAATCACTGTCTTTGCAGAGGAGCTCAGATACGACAGCTGAGAATAGTCCCTCCCAGCTGTCACTATCCCAGACCCCTCCTTTAAGGTGCAGGCATTGTACTTCCCATTTCCAGGACTCAAGTCCAACTAAATCAATTAACTGGTTTCCCTGAATCCCTTCACAAAATGTTACCCTGCTCACACTCCAACAGCTCGTCAGGTCCCAAAAACCATTTGTCTCCATTCACTCCTATCTAACACGCTCACACATGCTTGCTGGAAGTCCAAGCCCCTCGCCCACAAAACCTCCTTTACCCCCTCCCTCCAACCTTTTCGAGGACGACCCCTACCCTGCCTTCCTTCCCCTACAAATTTATACGCTCTCCAAGTTATTCTACTTTGATCCATTCTCTCTAAATGACCAAACCACTTCAACAACCCCTCTTCAGCCCTCTGACAAATACTTTTAGTAACTCCACACCTTCTCCTAATTTCCACATCCCGAATTTTCTGCATAATATTTACACCACACATTGCCCTTAGACAGGACATCTCCACTGCCTCCAGCCTCCTCCTCGCTGCAGCATTTGCAACCCATGCTTCACACCCATATAAGAGTGTTGGTACCACTATACTTTCGTACATTCCCTTCTTTGCCTCCATGGATAACGTTTTTTGTCTCATCAATTCTATGGTTAACCTCATCCTTCATAAACCCATCCGCTGACACATCAACTCCCAAATATCTGAAAACATTTACTTCTTCCATAATCCCTCTCTCCAATGTGATATCCAATTTTTCTTTATTTAAATCGTTTGATACCCTCATCACCTTACTCTTATCTATGTTCACTTTCAACTTTCTACCTTTACACACCCTCCCAAACTCGTCCACTAACCTTTGCAACTTTTCTTTAGAATCTCCCATAAGCACAGTATCATCAGCAAAATGTAACTGTGTCAACTCCCATTTTGCATTTAATTCCCCATAATTTAATCCCACCCTCTTCCCAACACCCTAGCATTTACTTCTTTTACAACCCCATCTATAAATATATTAAACAACCATGGTGACATTACACATCCCTGTCTAAGACCTACTTTTACTGGGAAGTAATCTCCCTGTCTTCTACACACCCTAACCTGAGCCTCACTATCCTCATAAAAACTCTTTACAGCCTTCAGTAACTTACTACCTATTCCATATACTTGCAACATTTGCCACATTGCTCCCCTATCCACTATCATATGCCTTTTCTAAATCCATAAATGCAATGAAAACTTCTCTACCTTTATGTAAATACTGTTCACATATATGCTTCACTGTAAACACTTGATCTACACATCCCCTACCCACTCTAAAGCCTCCTTGCTCATCTGCAATCCTACTCTGTCTTACCTCTAATTTTTTCAATAATAACCCTGCCATACACTTTACCTGGTATACTCAGTAAACTTATTCCCCTATAATTCTTACACTCTCTTTTATCCCCCTTCCCTTTATATAAAGGAACTATACATGCTCTCTGCCAATCCCTAGGTACCTTTCCCTCTTTCATACATTTATTAAACAAAAATACAGTGGACCCCCGAGTAACAAAAAAAACTTCATTCCAGAAGCCTGCTCAAGTGCCATTACCGAACGAATTTACTCCCTTAAGGAATAATTTCACGTAGGTTAGTCTATTTCAGGCCCCCAAAAATACACTTCCACAAGCACTTACAATATTATACTTACATAATTGTATGATTTCCGGGGTGTTCGTTACTCGGGGGACCACTGTACCAACCACTCCAACACTATCCTCCCCTGCTTTTAACATTTCTGTCATGATCCCGTCAGTTCCAGCTGCTTTACCCCCTTTCATTCTACGTAATGCCTCACACACCTCCCCCACACTCACATCCTGCTCTTCTTCACTCCTAAACGATGTTGTACCTCCCTGGCCAGTACATGAAATTACCGCCTCCCTTTTTTCATCGACATTTAAAAGTTCCTCAAAATATTCCCGCCATCTACCCAATACCTCCAGCTCCCCATCTACTAACTCCCCTACTCTGTTTTTAACTGACAAATCCATTCGTTCCCTAGGCTTTCTTACCTTGTTTATCTCGCTCCAAAAATTTTTCTTGTTTTCAGCAAAATTTCTTGACAGAGCCTCTCCCATTCTTTCATCTGCTCTTCTTTTACACTCTCACCACTCTCTTCACCTTTCTTTTACTCTCCATATACTCTGCTCTTCTATTAACACTTCTGTTTTGTAAAAACCTCTCATAAGCTTAAATTTTGTTCTATAAGTCAAGTCTTACTTCTAAATTTATTTTATATCATATTTACTGTCTGTCCAATTAAAATTATTTACCTCTATTTAATTTAGTCCCCATATATATATTCTCTTGAAATAGTTCTTAACATACCAATACAGTAGGGCCCCACTTATATGGCAGGTTAGGTTCCAGGCTACTGCCGGAAAGCAGACTTCGCCGAAAAGCAGAACTCCATTTTTTCCATTTATAAATGCATAAAAATGCCAGGTAACAAGTTTAAACTAACATATACGATAATATTACTTTAAAAAATGCTCAGTATTTTTTTCCTATAAGATAATCTCAATTTGTACTATTATAACATTGTAATATTACCACCTACTCACCATAAACTAAATACGCATTCTGTAAATTACTTTAAAAAAATACTCAATGTCATTTTCCCAAAAATAATTTCAATTTTTACTATTAACTACCATCCTACTAAACACTTGCTGCAATGTAGTGTCACCATATTATAATTTGCCAAATGAAATATCATCATATTGTAATCTGCCCAATGTTTAAGCAAATCAAATTCCCATCAAACTATCCAATATTATGTACATGGTCCATAAGTTTTTAGATTAAGCTGCCCGTTATGCCCTGGCATGTCAGAGGCTCTCGTTGCACTTCTATGTAAATCTCTATGTAAAATTGCGATGAAATAAAAAATTATTATTATTATTATATATTAAGTTAGCAATAGAACTAGGCATTAAAAAGTAAAATACACACACAGTACACTCATTATTTACCTCAAAATATTTGTAGTCTTAATGTAGGGCAAAAAATGAGTAGTATTTACTGTAAGAAGTCAGGTGTGGTAGGTATGGTAGCCCTCCTGGCCAACCCACCCACACATACTTTACTATGATGCTTAAAGCACCCTAGAGTGATACAATGCATATACAGTATACTCATTACTTACCTTAAAATATTTGTAGTCTTAATGTAAAGTTTGAGGTGAAAAGTATTTATTTGTAGAAAGTCGTGTGGGGAGGTATGGTATCCTGCCTGGCCACTCCCACCTACTATGACATTAAGCGCCCTAGAGCGATAAAATGCATATACACTTATAGTACACTTATTACTTACCTTAAAATATTTGTAGTGTTAATGTAGGGTGAGAGGTGAGTTTTATTTGTAGGAAGTCAGGTTTGGAAAGTGTGGATAGCCAGCCAGGGCAGCCCTCCCTTCCCCTCCCCACCCACACGTAATGTAAACAAACCAGGCGAACGCGTCTGGTTTTCGTCACTTTACATTGTGTACAAGTCCTACAAGTAGCCTGGCTACCACAAGTCCTACAAGTAGCCTGGCTACCACAAGTCCTACAAGTAGCCTGGCTACCACAAGTCCTACAAGTAGCCTAGCTACCACAAGTCCTACAAGTAGCCTGGCTACCACAAGTCTTACAAGTAGCCTGGCTACCACAAGTCCTACAAGTAGCCTGGCTACCACAAGTCCTACAAGTAGCCTGGCTCACAAGTCTACAAGTAGCCTGGCTCCACAAGTCCTACAAGTAGCCTGGCTACCACAAGTCCTACAAGTAGCCTGGCTACCACAAGTCCTACAAGTAGCCTGGCTACCACAAGTCCTACAAGTAGCCTGGCTACCACAAGTCCTACAAGTAGCCTGGCTACCACAAGTCCTACAAGTAGCCTGGCTACCACAAGTCCTACAAGTAGCCTGGCTACCACAAGTCCTGCAAGTTGCCTGGCTACCACAAGTCCTGCAAGTTGCCTGGCTACCACAAGTCCTGCAAGTAGCCTGGCTACCACAAGTCCTACAAGTAGCCTGGCTACCACAAGTCCTACAAGTTGCCTGGCTACAAGTCCTGCAAGTTGCCTGGCTACCACAAGTCCTGCAAGTAGCCTGGCTACCACAAGTCCTACAAGTAGCCTGGCTACCACAAGTCCTACAAGTAGCCTAGCTACCACAAGTCCTACAAGTCGCCTGGCTACCACAAGTCCTACAAGTCGCCTGGCTACCACATCTCTTATTTATGTTAATTTATTCTACTGTGGGGTGTATTTAGATGGATTAAGCAAAATGTCTATATTAACGTGTGTAAGTTTACTTAGGTACAGGTACACATAAGTATAATTATCAGTTATAATAATAATGTAGGTATATAGTCAGCCTGGGCTACATACCTACACCAACCTACATGTGGCCCAGAGCCATATTATCATTGACATACTATGTTCACCGAGTTTAATCGTTTCTATCAACTACCTTTAGATGCCATCATGAAGGGAGAAGTAATGAATAATTCATGCCGAGAATTGTACACAAAAGCACGAAAATTTGGAATTCATTACCTGTCATTGCCAAAGAAACCCTACCTGTACCCCAATTCAAAACGATGCTAAAAAACCACCTTCTCACCCAAAGATAATTGCTCCATATCAACCATTCCCAGCAAAGTAGAATAATCACTTAACGTAAAACCTGACTTTAAAGTCAATGTAATGTATGAATGAACGATTGAATGAATGAATGTAAAACCTGTTATGAATAATACTTACTTAGCTAATTATTCCCAACATTTATATTATAATGACCACGTAAACTAACTGCAATGCAATTGTTTTAAATTGTTTTAAATTGTTATCTCACTCAATTAGTTGCATTGCTGCAATAAATTGCTACAATTAATTGATATGTTCAACTTATATTCAAACTTTAAAACTTAGATAGGCAACTTTACTTATTTTATAAATTATCAACCATAACTTTTTATTATTTTATTATTACTATTGCTTTAATTTGTTTAATCTGATTTAATTAATTTTATAATGAAGACAAAAGTACAAAACTATGTTCAAATTTCATAGCTTAAATACTCACCTTTACTCATTGTATACTATCTACAATAATTCTTACAATCTAGTTTTAAGTTAATTTTAAGTCTGCCCAAAATGCCCTGCATACTAGGGGCTTTTGGCATGTACACCTCATGTAATCTCAATAACCAAATGTAATTCTTTGTATCATGTCCAAATAAAAATTATTATTATTATTATTATTATTATTATTTAGGGGAGTGACGTAATGTTTTCCCTCTACCCGGCAACCACATAGCATATAAACAGCATGTTTATATGCTTAGTAATGTGTTTCTTATATAATTTTGAAGAAAATATCAGATGGATTAATGAAAATGTCTATATTAATATATAATAAAACATTTAATGTACCCAAGAGTGATTATTATTAGTATTATGTAATGTTTTCCCTCCGCCTGGCAACACCTCCATAGCATATAAACAGTATGTTTATATGCATATAAACAGAATGTTTATATGCTATGTAACGTGTTTCTTATATAATTTTGAAGAAAATATCATAGATGGATTAATAAAAATGTCTATATTGATGTAAAATAGTACATTTAATGTGCCCAAGAGTGATTATTACATAATAGAGATGTGCTCACGGAAAATGTAAACAAACCGGGTGGCGCACGCCGTATTTGAAAGACTGCTCGCCGTATAGAAAGTTTTGGTCATAATTTAAACTTGCCGTATGAACGGAACACCGTAAGGCGAAACGCTGAAAAGCGGGGCCCTACTGTACTTAGTACTGCCTTTCATCCAGTAACTCCTTTACTCTAAGCTTTAAAAATAATTAAGGTGCTAATTCAGGTGCTAAAGTGTTTTACTTTCATTGTTTACTATTATATTGCCTAGCTCCTTTATTTTTAGCTTTAGAATAACTACCATAGTTCATTTATTCACATTTGTAAAAATAACTCTGGTACTAATTCACATGCTAAGAACTCTTTTTACATTGTTGTATTCTTAAGTCTAATTATAGAATCACACTCATTCTTATGATACCAAGCATTGATCCTGATATCAACCTCTTATTAAATGACTTACATGAACCTAACAGCAACTGTAATTATTACACAGCAGAACAAGCAAAAGCACTACTCAGAGCCAACAATAACATAACTGTCTTTAACTACAACGTCAGATCTTTAAGCAAATATTATGATGACCTCACAGCATTATTAAATTCCCTGCAGGCCAGTATGTTCATCACTGCTCTCACCGAAACCTGGCTAAAGCCTAATACTAGAGATATCTATGCCATTCCTGGTTATACAACTATACACAACTGTAGGCCAGACCAGCTTGAATGTATCAACAACACTTGCACAAGAGATGAACATGGAGAATATATAATAGCTAAGCTTAAATCCAAATACCTACAAAAACCTCTCACAGTGATAAACATCTAGAGTACCACAGTCAAATATTAACTGATGATAACTGATGCAAACATGAACAAAGACCACTTAATAGTTACAGGAGACTACAATATAAATCTCCTACAAGATCAGGACCCACAATTAACTGAATTCACAAACACTTTGAGCAACTGCTTGCTGCTACCAACAGTAACAAAACCAACAAGAATCTGAGACTAGTGCCTCCCTATTAGACCACATCTGGAGTAACACCATATCCTCTTTAAAATCAGGCATAATCACAGATAATACCACAGACCACTACCCTACCTTTCTCATAACCAACCTCAGTAAATTACCTCTAGAGACTACTAAAGTTACCTTCAGACTTCATAATGAGACAGCTATTAATAACTTCATAACAACTATGACAATCATTGACTGGCAAACCGAGCTAGAAATCTATACAGATACTGACGTATGTATTAATAATTTTCTAAAAAAGAGACCCAATACCTCTATAACATGCATTGCCCTAAAAAAAACTAAACAGATCACAGCTAACAGACTAAACAGTCCCTGGCTAACACCCAGCATTCTCAAATCCATTATTATAAAACACCTACAGTGGACCCTCGGTTTTCGTACACCTCCCAACTCGAACAATTATGCAAGTGTATTTTTGAAAGTGCTTTTGTAAGTGTATTTTTGGGGGTCTGAAACGACTAATCTAATTTACATTCGTCCTTATGGGAACAAATTCGTTCAGTAACTGCGCTCGAACAGCATTCTGGAAAGAATTATTGACGAAAACTGAGGGTCCACTGTATATGAAAAACAGTACAGAATGGGAGAAATAACTAGAGACCAAACAAAACATTACTCATCAAACCTAACCAGCCTGATAAGGTGGTCAAAAAAATTGTATTATGAGAACAAATTACATAACTTAAAAGGTGATATGAAAAAGACCTGGAAAATCCTATCTGAAATTCTAGGAACTAAAAAGATATCCAGAAACAGAACAATCAAACTAACAAAACCAGATAAACCCCTACTCCAACCGACTGAAACAGCAAACAAACTCAATGTTTTCTTCTTCACCATAGGAAAAAAGCTGGCAAGCAAAATCCCAAGCTCAAACACCCCACCTAACAACTACCTCACTGACACCTTCCTGAATACACTATTCTTAGCTCTGACCAACCCAACAGTCTTACTTGTTATCAACACATTAAAAAACAAGGCAGGAGATCTAAATAACTTACCACCTTTTATATACAAAAAAGCTTCTCAAGTACTGTCACCAATTATTGCAACACTAACAAATCCATCGAATCCTCCACCTTCCCATCAATTCTCAAAATAGTGAGGGTTACACCCATACATAAAGGAGATCAAGCAGACCTGAATAACTATAGACCAATATCTAACTTACCCCTTCTCTCCAAAATCTTTGAAAAATTAATTCATAGGTAGATCTATTCCTACCTCATCTCCCACAACATAACCCCTGTCAGTTTGGATTCAGGCTTAATAAAAACACAAATAATGCTATTATACACATGCTAGAAATAATATACACCACTCTCGAGAAAAACGAAATCCCACTGGGAATCTTCATTAATTTACGTAAAGCTTTTGATACAGTTGACCATGATTTGTTACACACAAAATTATCACACTATGGTATAAGAGGGCACTCACTCAACTAAGTAGTCATACCTTAGCAACAGAAGCCAATATGTGTACACAAATGGAACTAACTCTTCCACACAAACAATTACAGTTGGTGTTCCACAGGGAAGTGTTCTTGGCCCACTTCTCTTTCTCATTTACATAAACAACCTACCAAATGCATCTCAACTGCTCAAACCCATACTAATTGCAGATGACACTAGATATGTCTTCTCTCACCCAAGCCCAATCATACTAGCCAACACTGTAAATGCTGAATTACAAAACATATCTACTTGGATGATGACTAACAAGCTTACTCTCAATATTGATAAAACCTATTTCATTCAGTTTGGGAACCGAGCTACAAATGTTCCACTTAACATAATGATAAACGGATCACTTGTCACAAAACTCAGAGGAAACATTCTTAGGAATCCACCTTGACAGTAGCCTCAAATTTCAGACACATATACGGTGGTACCTTATGCCAAAAAGTCGAGAACAACATCCAGTATTGGGCCCCTACTTAAACAGGATGGGTCCTACACAGATGACAGCAAGGAAATGAGTGAGTTACTAAAGTCCCAGTATGACTCGGTTTTTAGCGAGCCGATAACCAGACTGAAAGTCGAAGACCTAAATGAATTTTTTATGAGTGTGCCACAAAACTTGACAGAAGCATGCCTATCTGATATTACCCTGACGCCAAATGACTTCGAAAAGGCAATAAATGACATGCCCATGAACTCCGCTCCAGGCCCAGACTCGTGGAACTCCATGTTCATCAAGAACTGCAAGAAGTCCCTATCACATGCTTTTAACATCCTATGGAGAGGGAGCATGGACACTGGGGTCGTCCCGCAGTTACTAAAAACAACAGACATAGCCCCACTCCAAAAAGGGGGCAGTAAAGCAATAGCAAAGAACTACAGACCAATAGCGCTAACGTCCCATATCATAAAAATCTTTGAAAGGGTTCTAAGAAGCAAGATCGCCACTCATCTAGATACCCATCAATTACACAACCCAGGGCAGCATGGGTTTAGAGCAGGTCACTCCTGTCTGTCCCAACTACTTGTCCACTACGACAAGGTTCTGGATGCTCTAGAAGACAAACAGAATGCAGATGTTATATACACAGACTTTGCAAAAGCCTTTGACAAGTGTGACCATGGTGTAATAGCACACAAAATGCGTTATAAAGGAATAACAGGAAAAGTTGGTAGATGGATCTATAATTTCCTAACAAGTAGAACACAAAGAGTAGTAGTCAACAAAGTAAAGTCCGAGGCAGCTACAGTGAAAAGCTCTGTTCCACAAGGCACAGTACTCGCTCCCATCCTGTTCCTCATCCCCATATCAGACACAGACAGGGATATAAGCCACAGTGCCATGTCTTCCTTTGCAGATGACACCCGAATCTGTATGACAGTGTCCACCATTGAAGACACTGCAAGACTCCAAGCAGACATAAACCCAAATCTTTAAATAGGCTGCAGAAAACAATATGAAGTTCAATGATGAGAAATTTCTATTACTCAGATATGGAAAATGTTAGGAAATTAAAATCTCATTGGAGTAGAAAACAAATTCCAACCACATAATAGAGCAAAAAACTAATGTCAAAGACCTGGGAGTGATCATGTCAGAGGATCTCACCTTCAAGGACCATAACACCGTAGCAATCGCATCTGCTAGAAAAATGACAGGATTTATAATGAGAACCTTCAAAACCAGGGATGCGAAGCCCATGTTGACACTTTTAGGTTGCTTGTTCTATCTAGGCTGGAATATTGCTGCACACTAACTGCACCTTTCAAGGCAGGTGAAATTGTTGACCTAGAAAATGTGCAGAGAACCTTCACGGCACGCATAACTACGATAAACCACCTCAATTACTGGGAATGCTTGAAGTTCCTAAACCTGTACTCCCTAGAACGCAGGTGGGAGAGATACATTATTATATACACGTGGAAAATTCTCGAGGGATTAGTACCAAACTTGCACATGAAAATCACTCCCTACGAAAGCAAAAGACTCGGCAGGCAATGTAACATCCCCCCAATGAAAAGCAGGAGTGCCACTAGCACGTTGAGAGACAACACAATAAGTGTCAGGGGCCCCAAGACTGTTCAACTGCCTCCCAGCATACATCAGGGGGATTACCAACAAACCCCTGGCTGTCTTCAAGCAGGCACTGGACAGGCACCTAAAGTCAGTACCTGACCAGCCAGGCTGTGGTTTGTACGTTGGACTGCATGCAGCCAGCAGTAACAGCATGGTTGATCAGGCTCTGATCCAACATGAGGCCTTGTCACAGACTGGGCCGCAGGGGCGTTGACCCTTGGAACTCTCTCCAGGTATACGTCTACTTACGAGCAGCTCAAAACTCGAACAATTATGTAAGCGTATTTTTGTAGGTATAGGCACTTGAATAGCCGATTGGAACGAATTTTGCTCGTAATTAGAGGTACGACTGTATAACAAATTTCCAAGAAAGTCTCTAAGACCGTAGGAATACTATCCAAGATAAGGTACTGTGTTCCACTCACTCATTTACCCCTATCTCACCTATGGAATCTGTGCATGGGGCTGAACAACAATAAATCATCTCAGACCATTAATAACAGCAAAAGGCTGCAGTCAGAATGATAACAAATTCCCACTCCAGACAACATACTCCACCAATATTCAAAAGTCTAAACTTACTAACCGTACAAGACATCCATACTTTTTACTGTGCCTACTACATACAGAGAACACTAAACTCAAATATAAACCCACCACTCAAACTTCTTACCAACCTTAACAGGACCCATGACCATAACACAAGACACAGATCACTCTTTGATGTTCCCCGGGTCCATCTCACACTATGCAAAAACTCAATGCACATTAAAGGCCCAAAAATTTGGAATTCATTACCTGTGATTACCAAAGAAACCCTGTCTGTACATCAATTCAAGACTGCTGAAAAACCACCTACTCTCCCAAAACTAAATACACAATACTTAACATTACCTACAAAGTTAACAAATCACTTTCCACTGCCTCAAAATACCATTATTCACTGTTACTCCCTTAGCCTCAAAACCCCTTACATAATTGCTCAAAAAACAATTTCTCAAACTTAGTCTAATGCAAATGTTGAAACTTATATCTCATAAATATATAAACCAGTTTTAATTAATGCAACCTTATCAAACTTTGTTTCTATAGCATTACCAAATAGAATAATCCATTCTCTTGTACTCCTTGTAACTCATCTAATGACCATATAAACTGTTATTGCAATACAAAAAATTGATTTGATTTGTTTGATCTGATTTATTAAATTGTATTACTACAAATAATAAATTGATTATGTTGTTCTATTATAAAACTGTAATGTTTTAAAATTGTAAAACTATTATACTTCAAAATTGTAATGTTCAAATTTCATTGCTTAAATACTCAATTACACTTATATTGTAAATTGTTTACTATCATTTTTACCATTTAGTCTATTATAGCATATTAATTGCAAGTTAATTTTAAGTACAAATACTCAGGGTGTTCGAAACTCGGGGTTCCTCTGTATGTACTATAATTTTTTTTTGTTTTTTTTGTTTTTTTACTAATTTGGTCCTATAATGCTATGCTCAAGCAATACTCATAATATTACAATTGTTTCAAAGTGTAATACTCTTCAAAACATTGAAACGAGTCACACTGTTTGATTTTACTAGGTTATATATAGAGTGGACCCTCGCTTACCGGCCGTTCCTGTTATCAGCCAACTCATTTATAGGCCATTTTTTTGGCTTCCAGTTATCAGCTGTTTTTTTGCTTATCGGCCATATGGGACGCGTCAACCCGCCGGCGACGCCACTTCCTCACGTGTATCACACTCAGTCTGGGTCTCTCTTTCATTCAGTAAGGAATACAGTGAACCCCCGGTTCTCATTAGTAATCCGTCCGAGAGGGCCCGTCGACCACCGGTTTGGTCGAACTCCGATTCTATTTTCCCCATAAGAAATAAGGGAAATAAAATTAATCCGTTCCAGACATCCAAAAGTATTAAAATAAAATATTTTTTAGAACTTTTTGACCTTAAATTATACACATTTTTATGAAAAATTAAGAAATAATAGTACAATAACATGTCACTTACATTTATTGAAGAGTTGTTGATGTGTGCAACACGAGGAGGGAAGATGGAGTAGTATGCTAGTGTTTGGAAGGGAATCCCTTCCATTAACACTGCAGGTGAAGTTCTTTTCTGGGGTTACTGGCCTTTTTCTTTGAATGCTACACTCCCTGCATGAATGCTACACTCCTGCATCCCTGCTTCCTCCCTGCATGAATGCTACACCTGCATGCTCTATGCTACACTCCTGCATCCCTGCTTCACTCCTGCATCCTGCTACACTCTCTGCATCCTTGCTACACTCTCACCTGCATCCTGCATCTGCTACACTCCTGCATCCTTGCTACACTCCCTGCATCCTTGCTACACTCCCTGCATCCTGCTACACTCCCTGCATCCCTGCTACACTCCCTGCATCCCTGCTACCTCCCCATCCTGCTACACTCCCTGCATCCTGCTACACTCCCTGCATCCCTGCTACACTCCCTGCATCCTGCTACACTCCCTGCATCCCTGCTACACTCCCTGCATCCTGCTACACTCCTGCATCCCTGCTACACTCCCTGCATCCTGCTACACTCCTGCATCCCTGCTACACTCCCTGCATCCCTGCTACACTCCCTGCATCCCTGCTACACTCCCTGCATCCTGCTACACTCCCTGCATCCTGCTACACTCCCTGCATCCCTGCTACACTCCCTGCATCCCTGCTACACTCCCTGCATCCCTGCTACACTCCCTGCATCCCTGCTACACTCCCTGCATCCTGCTACACTCCCTGCATCCCTGCTACACTCCCTGCATCCCTGCTACACTCCCTGCACCCCTGCTACACTCCCTGCATCCCTGCTACACTCCCTGTTTGGAAGAGGAATCCCCTTCCATTAACACTGCAGGTGGCAAGTTCTTTTCTGGGGTTACTGGCCTTTTTCTTTGAATGCTACACTCCCTGCATGAATGCTACACTCCCTGCATCCCTGCTTCACTCCCTGCATGAATGCTACACTACCTGCATCCCTGCTTCACTCCCTGTATGAATGCTACACTACCTGCATCCCTGCTTCACTCTCTGCATCCTTGCTACACTCCCTGCATCCTTGCTACACTCCCTGCATCCCTGCTACACTCCCTGCATCCCTGCTACACTCCCTGCATCCCTGCTACACTCCCTGCATCCCTGCTACACTCCCTGCATCCCTGCTACACTCCCTGCATCCCTGCTACACTCCCTGCATCCCTGCTACACTCCCTGCATCCCTGCTACACTCCCTGCATCCCTGCTACACTCCCTGCATCCCTGCTACACTCCTTGCATCCCTGCTACACTCCCTGCATGAATGCTACACTCCCTGCATGAATGCTTCACTCCCTGCACATTCTTTACCACAGCCTTGGCACTAGGAGCTTTCTTGGGGCCCATGGTGGCCTATTTAGCAGTTGCAAGCACTAAAAACACTGGAATAATGACAATATATATGGTATGAATGCGTGGGTGGTGCGTGGGTAGTGGTCGCTCGCTTGTAAACAATAACACACTGAGTGCCTGGGCGCCCAGCTGGGCCACGGCCCCACGCGTACGCGTCCGGGACGGATAGCCAACTCGCCCAACTCCGAGTGGCCGCCTAATACCGAGCCAAAAATATTGTAAAAAAAAACCGTTGAACACCGATTTGGCCGAGCTCCGATGCCGTCGAGCACCGGGGGTTCACTGTACTCTGCGTGTTCATCCGTTCATTTTGGTGCTTGTTTATTGATTGTGACTGTGAAATAAGCCACCATGGGGCCAAAGAAAGTTCAGAGTGCAAGCCCTTTATTATTTTACTTAAGAAGATCTCATTTTGATATGTTCATCCTCCTTAACACTTGTTGCAATCTTATATCATCATATTGTCATTTAAAATCTTATAGTATCATCATTTTCTTAATTTGAAATAAAATATATACCTAGATGAAACTCTAAAAACTATTTCTAGTATTGTTATTATACTAGTATAGCATCAACATACTGTAATTTGAAATAAATTCTACAACTAGATTAAACTCAACCAATTTCTCTTGTATTGTCTTTAAATAGTATGTATAACCATTTAATAATTTAAATAATATAGAACTAGAATAAACTCAATCAATTTCTTTAGCATTAAGTACTTGAGTGAATAAGTCTCTGAAATAAATGCCCCTAATGCCATGGCATGCCAGTGGTCTCCTTGCATTACAGTTTTATAATTGTATTATATTTGTAACTACCAATAACATTGTACACTTGTAACATGCATTGAAATAAAAATTATTATTATTATTATTATTATAAAGGGCTGAGAGGGGAGAATGTGCCTACTTCAGTGATTCTATGATATGTACAATACTAAAGCAGCAGGAGTCGATAAAGGCTATAGCGCCAGCCAGCGATAAAGTGTAGCAAGTAAAAATGACACAAAACTTAACTCCTCCATTGTTGTTTGAGGTATATAGGGCAACTGACAACACCGCCGCCTCTGCTGCCGCCTTCACCACCACTATGTAAGGCTTATCTTTCAGTGGCCTTTATACACCCAACAACACAACACCACTCATGACATTCGTAATGAGATATTTTATTCATTCTAGAGTATATGTCATGTTTCTATGTTATTAATATTGTTTATTATGTCATATTAGATGAATTGTGATAGATAAATAAGCCATAGTGTTGATATTAGTGTCATATTGAAGGACTATCTTGTCCTGTCTCCAAACAAACTTCCGCTGCCGCCACCACTAGACATGTACGTAATGACATATTTTATTCATTCTAGAGTGTATATGAGGTTTCTATGTTATTTATATTGTTTATTATGTCATATTAGACGAATTGTGATAGATAAATAAGCCGTATAGTTTATATTAGCATCATATTGAAGGAGTATTTTGTCCTGTCTCCAAACAATACCCTCCTCCTGCCTTCAATAAAGGTATGTAATAGTGATTTAAATGTTCATTTATCCATTTCTTTAGTCATTTTATTTAGTTCTCATTTTTTGTGTATGTAAAACTATAGTTAATCTTATTTTTTTTTTTATATATTTTTGTCTGGAACGGATTAATTGTATTTACATTAATTTTTATGGGAAATATTATTTTGCTTTTAGGCCATTTCGCTTTTTGCCCGAGCTTCTGTAACGGATTATGGCTGATAAGCGAGGGTCCACTGTATATGGTACAGTTTTTTATTCTATTTTTTTTTTTTTTTTAATTTTGGTCTTCTAACCATATGTACAAGGAATACTTCTAGTATAGGTTGGCCATCACTAATCCGTCAATCAGTAATCTGGCACTAATTTCGGCTGGCATAATTTCAAATTTCCAGGGTTGCCACACCAACCTGACGCTACTGTTTGGTGGTGCTACTTGCTGCAGAAGTCATTCCAATTTCTTTTTCTCCAGTTATTGTTACAACCTGCTCACTTTTAGCCCTAGCCATATTTCCAACGAATAAAAGAAATGCTTCTCATTGTGTAAAGCACATACACCGTACATTGTCCTTAAAAGATAAGGTGGCTTTGAAGCCACTGTTGGTCACCATGAGCGCAGGTCACTCAGATAAGCTGTGACCGGTAAACTTGTGCCTACCTATGAGAGAATAGGTCTGTGTGGTAAGTGTGCACTATATAAAAAAAAACCAGCAGCACGCAGTGCATGAGAAAAAAAAGCGACTGCTTTTGGTGTAAAACAGCAACTTTTGCTTTGTATTTTGGTATGGTTTGTACTGTTGTATTCTTGTTTTTTTGTCTCATTTGATAAAAGATATATTACAGAAATAGATTTAATTTTGATTGGTTTCACGCCAGAAAATATCTTAAAATTGAGCTGAAAGTAGTGGAAATGTTCAAGTTTTGCCGATGTTCAAGAGTAAACAAATGACATTACCGTCCAATACGTGTCCAACTGGTTGGTCTAATTCGCAGTCATGAATGGGTTGACATTATTTATACAATTTTTACAATAATGCAGTAGTCTGCATAACAGTAAATCTTCTATTTTTTGTGTGAATAAAAATTCAAAATGCAAAGCAAGCATAATATAAGAGGGGCATGGAGACGTGACTAATGAACAGAGAAAATGTTGTTTTAGTGATTTGAATGTCTGCAGTGTTTATTCTGGACCCTATTTTGAAATTGGCATCTTTTGAAATTTGTGTGAAATTGGCCAAATTACCAATTTCTGATCACTTTATTGGGTAGTTAAAATAGATGAATGGGCTTTTTGTTGTACAGTGGACCCTCAGTTAACGAAAGGTTTAGTTAACAAAAAAATTGGTTACCGAAAGCTTTTTTCGGTATCGGATAGCGAAAAAAACTCGGTTAGCGAAACGTATTAGACGTGTCCGCCTGCTCCGCGCCTGGCCTGCGCAAGACGCCAGTGTAGCGTTGTTTACCATTGAGAGAACATTACCCAGCGCGCTCTTTCAAACATTCACAATACATTTGGTGTCTTTTTTGGTGGTTTAGTGATTGTCACTGAAATAAGTCACCATGGGTCCAAAGAAGCTTCCTAGTGGCACCCCTGTGGTAGCATTCATGCAGGGAGGAGTGTAGCATTCATGCAGGGAGGAGTGTAGCATTCATGCAGGGAGGAGTGTAGCAGTGCATGCAGGGAGGAGTGTAGCAGGCATGCAGGGAGGAGGTAGCAGGCATGCGGAGATGTAGCAGGCATGCAGGGAGGAGTGTAGCAGGCATGCAGGGAGGAGTGTAGCAGGCATGCAGGGAGGAGTGAGGTGCAGGAGCATAGCAGGGAGGAGGAGGAGATGTAGCAGGCATGCAGGGAGGAGTGTAGCAGGCATGCAGGGAGGAGTGTAGCAGGCATGCAGGGAGGAGTGTAGCAGGCATGCAGGGAGGAGTGTAGCAGGCATGCAGGGAGGAGTGTAGCAGGCATGCAGGGAGGAGTGTAGCAGGCATGCAGGGAGGAGTGTAGCAGGCATGCAGGGAGGAGTGTAGCAGGCATGCAGGAGGAGTGTAGCAGGCATGCAGGGAGGAGTGTAGCAGGCATGCAGGGAGGAGTGTAGCAGGCATGCAGGGGAGGAGTGTAGCAGGCATGCAGGGAGGAGTGTAGCAGGCATGCAGGGAGGAGTGTAGCAGGCATGCAGGGAGGAGTGTAGCAGGCATGCAGGGAGGAGTGTAGCAGGCATGCAGGGAGGGTGAGAGGCATGCAGGGAGGAGTGTAGCAGGCATGCAGGGAGGAGTGTAGCAGGCATGCAGGGAGGAGTGTAGCAGGCATGCAGGGAGGAGTGTAGCAGGCATGCAGGAGGAGTGGCAGGCATGCAGGAGGTGTAGCAGGCATGCAGGGAGGAGTGTAGCAGGCATGCAGGGAGGAGTGTAGCAGGCATGCAGGGAGGAGTGTAGCAGGCATGCAGGGAGGAGTGTAGCAGGCATGCAGGGAGGAGTGTAGCAGGCATGCAGGGAGGAGTGTAGCAGGCATGCAGGGAGGAGTGTAGCAGGCATGCAGGGAGGAGTGTAGCAGGCATGCAGGGAGGAGTGTAGCAGGCATGCAGGGAGGAGTGTAGCAGGCATGCAGGGAGAGTGTAGCAGGCATGCAGGGAGTGTAGCAGGCATGCAGGAGGAGTGTAGCAGGCATGCAGGGAGTGTAGCAGGCATGCAGGGAGTGTAGCAGGCATGCAGGAGTGTAGCAGGCATGCAGGGAGGAGTGTAGCAGGCATGCAGGGAGTGTAGCAGGCATGCAGGGAGTGTAGCAGGCATGCAGGGAGTGTAGCAGGCATGCAGGGAGTGTAGCAGGCATGCAGGGAGTGTAGCAGGCATGCAGGAGATGTAGCAGCATGCAGGGAGTGTAGCATCATGCAGGAGTGTAGCATCATGCAGGGAGTGTAGCATTCATGCAGGGAGTGTAGCAGGCATGCAGGGAGTGTAGCATTCATGCAGGGAGTGTAGCAGCATGCAGGGAGTGTAGCAGGCATGCAGTTAGCTCAGGAGTAAGTGGATGCATTCATGCCCCTGTAATCCTCCCTATCCTCCAGATGCCTGCAAGTCTCTTCAATAAAGGTAAGTAAATGTTATTTATATTTTATTTTTGGTGAATATTTTTTTGTGGAATGGATTAATTGTATTTACATTATTTCTTATGGGAAATAAGGGTTCGGATTACGAAATATTCAGATTAAGTAATAGCTCCTGGAATGGATTAATTTCGTTAACAGAGGGTCCACTGTACTCGATTGACAGAATAGAAGGAATACTAGCGAAATAGCTATGAGTTTGGTAGACTGGAACAATGGAATGGGCCAAAAATAGGACAAAGTGGGTGAAATCGCTCATGCGTAAATATCGGCATTGGGTTAAGTGTATTCTAACCTAACCACTCTTTAATCCGGCAAAATCACTAATCCGGCACCCTACAGGTCCCAATGATGCCGGATTAGTGATGGCCAACCTGTATTACAATTATTTCAGAGTGTAATACTCCTCAAAACATAGAAATAAGTCACACTGTTTGACTTTACTGGGTTATCCTAGATTAAATATACTTAGTGTGCTTTGTTGTTGAACTGCAATGTTAGTGTCATGTAACTGTAATAAATTTGGAATGAATAAGTCATTTTTATGGCACTTGCACACCCTGTTTGCTGGAAGGAAAGCTGGTGAGGAATAACAGCTCCTGATTTTACTGTCTACTTCTGATAATTAGGCATATGTACTAGTATGGTGCACATCTGGCCTGAATGGTTAACTATGCATTATGTGGACCCTCCTGGTCTTAGATTTTTTTTTTTAAATGCATGACTGGATTGTAGAAGGCCTAAAGACTTGTGATGAGGTCAAAAATATTGGCAGGGGGCAGATTTGAAGATTGGAAAAATTGTTTGGTATTAGTACGTTGGACAAAGTTTAAAGGTTAACAGGTTGCCATTGTGGGCTAAAGAAGTTTAATATAAAGGCCTGCTAGTCTGTAAACAACCAAAGAATGTAAAAAGCAGCATCACTTGCACTTCATTTGGATGCCATGATAAATATTCAGAGAAGAGATGGGGGTGATGAAAAGAGAGAAAAACTGAGTGATGTATACTGAACAAAAATCAAACTATGCATCCAGATATAGTGACTCGCATGGGAGGCTGTTTGTTTACATTCCCTCACCCTCTCTAATATCCTTCTGTTGCAGTGCTAAGACAATGAATATGCCCAAAGTGTAATGGGGAGGGGGGGTTCCTATCTACTTGCCGTAGTGCTCCTCAATGGAAATGTATGCCAATTATGGTAATGAATTCCAGTCCAGTGCACCTTAATGAAAATGGGAAGCTTATATTAGAAATGATAAGCACTATTTAAATTGCAGAATATTAAAACATGAGCTATGACTGTGTGCAAATAGTGATTTATATCAGAGAACACTACACAAATAAAATTATAACAAGTGAAACTTCAAAGTCAAGTCAAGGAAGCATTGTCAACATACTGTTACAAAATAGAAAAGGTTTGACATAATCCACTTACCTCGGTACTAAATTAGTGTATTTGTCAATGTCTGCATAATATAGCTGCACTGACCTCAATCTGGTAGCGAGAAAATTGATGAAGGTTGGTGATGTTTAATCTGTCTTCCTTATTCTTGCCTAGGCAGAATTCAAGCAATTAATGAAACACTGTAAAATCTTTCAAAAAAATTTAGTACATTTCAAGTTCAACTATTTATTTCATATTGATGTATACAGTGGTACCTTGGCATACGAGCAGCTCCCAACTCGAACAATTATGTAAGTGTATTTTTGCAAGTGCTTTTGTAAGTATATTTTTGGGGGTCTGAAATGGATTAATCTAATTTACATTATTCCTGACAGGAACAAATTCGTTCGGTATTAGCACTCGAACAGCCTTCTGGAACGAATTAAGCTCATAACCCAAGGTACCACTGTATTTCTACATTAGAAAGCCACAGACTACTAAATAGCCAGGCAACACTTGATCGCTGAGATAGCCATCAAATACAGTTACATATAGCAGCATATGTGTAGAGAACCCAGGATAACCCAAGAGTGTCAGCTAACACTCTTGCTAAGAGCTAATGCTGCTGGGGATTGCAAGTTAAAACCTATGATAATTTATCACTCGGAGAATCCTAGGGCCCTAAAGAACTATGCAAAAGGTAGCCTCCCTGTTTATTATAAATCCAATTCGAAAGCTTATTCCTAGTATATATCCTTTATAGTATAATAACATACAACTCCTACAGTGTATAATATTAAGGTATTAAATGGACCCCAATGGAAATAAGTCACTCTGTCTGACTTTTTTGGGTTATCCTAGGTTTTCTACACATATGCTGCTATGTATGATAATTTTATGTAACTATTTGTGTATACCTGAATAAACTTACTTACTTTCTTTTCATAAATTGGTTCACAGACTATTTTAAGCCACAGTTGAGGCTTACTGCAAGGAAAAGAAAATTCCTTTTAATGTTTTACTTGTTTTAGACAATACCCTGCCACTCACCTCTCACACATCAATGTTAATACTTTAAGGTAAGTAATAAGTGTACTCTGTGTGTATCTTACTTTTTATTGTGTTTTTTAATGCCTAGTGCTATTGCTAACTTAATATAAGTTAGTGTAAGCTTGTTGTCTGGCATTTATATGCATTTAGAAGTGGAAACAAATGGCGTGCTGCTTTTTGGCATATCTGCTTTAAGGCTCTAGCCTGGAACTCAACCTGCCATATAAGTGG